>NDGM011238642.1:2795-16839 GCA_002564305.1 Octomys mimax | reverse complement strand
TTCTGGTTGGAATGGTGACAACATGCTGGAGCCAAGTGCTAACATGCCTTGGTTCAAAGAATGGAAGGTCACTCATAAAGATGGCAATGCCAGAAGAACCACACTGTTTGAAGCTTTGGGTTGCATCCTGCCACCCACTTGCCCAACTGACAAGCCTTTGTGGCTGCCCTTCTGGCATATCTACAAAATTGGTGTTATTGGCACTGTCCCTGCGGGCCAAGTGGAGACTGGTGTTCTCAAGCCCAGCATGGTGGCTACCTTTGTTCCAGTCAGTGTCCCAACTGAAGTCAAGTCTGTTGAAATGCACCATGAAACTCTGAGTAAAGCTCTTCCTGGGGACAATGTGGGCTTCAACTTCAAGAACTTGTCTATCAATGATGTCCAGTGTGGCAATGTGGCCGTTGACAGCAAAAATGACCCACCAATGGAAGCAATTGGTTTCACTGCTCAGATGATTATCCTGAACCATCCCAGTCAGATCAGTGCTTACTATGTCCCTGTCCTAGATTGTCACACAGCTCACATTGCTTGCAATTTTGCTGAGTTGAAAGAAAAGACTGAGTGCTGGTCTGATAAGAAGCTGGAAAATGGGCCCAAGGTTTTGAAATCTGGTCATGTTGCCATTGTTGACATGGTTCCAGACAAGCCCATGTGTGTCAAGAGCTCTGACTACCCACCTGTGGTTGTTTTGCTGTTCGAGATATGAGACAGATAGTTGCTGTGGTTGTCATCAAAGCTGTGGACAAGAAAGCTGCTGGAGGTGGCAAAGTCACCAAGTCTGCCCAGAAAGCTCGGAAGGCTAAATGAAAATTATTCCTGACACTTGCTACCCCAGTCTTAATCACTGGTGGAAGACCAGTCTCAGAACTGTTTCTCCCAGTTGGCCATTTAAGTTTAATAGTGAAAGGCTGGTTAATGACAACAATGAACTGTAAAGCCTTCAGAAGGAAAGGAGAATGTTCTGTGGGCCATTTGTGTGTGTGTGTGTGTGTGTGTGTGTGGTAGTTTTTTAAGTTATTAGTTTTTAAAATCAATATTTTTTAATGAAAGAAACTTGACCAAAAATCTGTCACAGAATTTTGATACCCATTAAAACAAAGTTGAATGAGAAAAAAATTATGAAAGCAGGGATTTTTCAATATATTAATGGAATAAAGAAAGCAGCAGAGTATCATTTTTAAATTTTAAAAGGTGCAAGAAATATCACAACCAAATGCAATGTGTAAACTTTAACTATGATATAATGTTGATTTGAGCAAATAAACATTGAAAAAGGTATGTTGGGCGTAATCTGAGTAAAGATTGAATGTATAAAGTATTGGATGACACCAAGGAATTGTTGCTAAATGTATTAGACATGATGATGGTACCGTGGTTATATAAGAAAATATCTACTTCTTTTATCTACTAAGTAAGAAACCCACTTTTCTTATGCACTGCACTTGCTAGGTATCTACTTAAGTAAGAAGCATAATGTTAGTAAGTGATCATAACCCTGTACAAGAACACAGCCATCCTGAATTTGGGGGTCCTGAGCAAAATCTCCTGGAGTAACTCAAAGGAGAGTCTGACTCAAGTGTACTGAGTGAGGCTTTACTCACTGGCTCAGGTGGGCAGGTGGCGTGGGAGAATGACAGATCAGTGAAGCGAGACTGGTTGGGTAGCAATGGCCAATGTCTTGTTGTGCCAGAGGCATCGTGACCCAGCGGGACAGGTGGGGCGGGTGCACTGGGTCCTAGTAGTGCAGGCGGGGTGGTAGCAGGAGATGGTGGTATTGTGTGGGGACTCAGGCAGCCCTGGAATGGCCATGTCAGGGAGGCTAGAGGCAAGCGAGGCAAATGAGGGTCAGACCTATCAGGTAAAACGACAGAATGTCTGAAATTTACTTTACAATACCTCAGTAGAGAAGGGAAAAAGAAATAGATGGAGTGTGGTTGGAAAATCCTGGACAACAACAATCAAGGTTCACTCTACTCTTCTCTCTACTTTCATGTATGCAGTAAGGGCAACCCTATGGGTACAATTTTAAAATCTAAATGTAAGTTGAAAAATTAAAAAATATTTGAGTTCTAGAGTATAAAATGATTATAGAATGTAAGTTTAACTTAAAACCTAGAATGTTAATGTTTTGATGTTGCATTAAGGTCTTTATCTTTGAGTATGAGTCCTCTTGAGAGGCATTTGGGTTGTTGCTGTGGTGTGACAGAAGCTACAGACATGGACGTCTCACCTACTATTTTTAGCTTTAGCTTCTTCAAGGGAAAAGATAAAGGACAACCTGAATGCAGAATCTTTGCATATTTTATTTTATTTTCACCAACAGCACCTATAAACAAAAATTGTGAATATTTTTAAGAATTTACCTTGGGGCCAGCCAGCAAGCTTAGTAGATTAAAGCACCTGCATAGGCAGACACAGGGACTGGGGTTCGATCCCCGGCCTGCCATGCTGGCCCCAACCCCGGGGTGCAATGAAGTGGCTATTGAGACTGGGCATGATGGTGCACACCTGCAATCCTAGTGCTTGGGAGGCTGAAAACAGGAGAATCACTATGATTCTGATCTACGTAGTGAGACCCTGTGGACCCCGTAGACCCTGTACTAAATACAAAAAAAAAAAAGTAATTTCAAGAATTTACCTTGGTTTTCTCTTTATTCTGCAATATGACCGACAACCCCCATTTTGCATTTGCATTTAATTGATATATGTGGCATTCAATCAAATGCATTACATTGTTACAATTACAATGGGGTGGGGGTGGGCCATCTATTGTGACAGACAGCCTAGAGGACAAGTGGAGGAGCTCTGGTAAACAATTACTTAACTGGTAGGAGCAAAAGTATATGGCGGAGGCTTCCAGCCAGCCAGGGTACAGGGACCTATTATGGGTCATAGTGTGAATGTATGTTCCTCTGAAATTTATGTGTCAGAACTTAATCCTGAAGGTAATGGAATTAAGAAGTGGCAATCTTGAAAGGAGATGCCCACATGGAGGGGAGCAGTGACTCTGTGAGGGGGCTTGAGGAAAGGAGTCTAACTTTCTGCCATGTGAGGACGTGGCCACGAGTTGACATCTTGGAAGTGGAAAACAAGCCTTTACAGATGTCAAATCTGCTGTCACTTGACTTTAAGTTTCCTAGCCTCTAGGAAGAGAAGAAATTTACGATGCACTGTATTACTTATAAATCCCCAGTCTGAGGTATTTTGTTAAAGCGGCAGAACAAAGCAAGTTTGGAATCATGATGAACATAGTAGGCTAAAAAATCAGTTTTAAAACCTGTGCTCCAGTGCCGGTGAGATAGCTCGGTGGAACAGGGTTCGATCCCTGGCACCACGTGCAACGCTGGCCTCCTCCCCAGGCATGCTGAGCCAGCCACTGAGACCGGGATGGTGGTGATTATCTGTAATCCCAGCGCTGAAGAGGCTCAAAACATGAGGATCACCAGAAGTCCAAGCTGCACAATGAGACCTTGTATGAAATACACTAAAACAAAATTTAAAATCTGCGCTCCACTTGAAATGACACATTACCAGGCTCGCACCAGGTTCTTTGAGTGAAGGGTGCCTGGCCAGGTCTGCTCCACCTGGAACAGACTCCGGTGCTGCTGATAATGGCTCATTCAGACAGCAGGACTGTGCTAGGGCCCAGAGTCAGAAAGGCAGGGGCAGGGGAAGCTGGTGAGGAGGTGAAGGGAGTGGGCTGTCCAATTGTATAGCCCTGGCTACTGCCCTTGCTTGCCCCAGACTGCATCTGTGCAGTGGGGTTCCCACGACGAACTTACGCTGAGAATGAGAGTCAGCAACATTGAGAACTCAGTTCTACACAGTCTCTCTTTCAAAACTCAGCTTGTTTCCCTGGGGTGAGGCTGGGAGTGGCTCAATATTTGTTTTTTTATTCTGGCAGGTGGCTGGCCAGCCACAGACTTGCAGAACACAATGTGCTCCTGTGGGAGCAAGACGGGGAGTGATTGTGAGTCATCGCATATCAGGGCTGGAAGGGGCCACTGTGAGCCCTACGCCCAGGGTCCCAGTTCATAGCTGAGGAAGCCAAAGTCTAGATAAGAGCTCGACTTCTCACCAACTTGACCATTACCAAGACCACGCTCACAAGCATAGTATGCTGTTATATATTAATTCCAAACTTCTGACCCAAACTCCGACACTCTGAGGGGCATCCTGCATTCCTGGATATTGACAATGCTACAAGATACCAGGGAGCCCAGGGATCCCTTCCAATCACCCATCCTATTAAAAAGAATTGAACACAACAAGAGAAAAAGGCAGAGGTTTCGCATTTATTAAAGGTGAAAGTAGGGAGAAAAGGAGAGAGAACATGTGTTCTGAAGGAAAAGAAGTCCTCTGAAGGGGTGGGAAAAGAAGGCATGGCCTGCATGGAGACAAGCCTTGCGAAGGGGGCTGCATTTTGAAAGATGAATTAAGGAGTAGGAACTGGAAGAGTGTGTTCTCACTAATGGTGGGGGGACAGCAAGTTTCAAAGAAGGCAGAGGGCAGTGACCTTGGGGCTTGGGGATCTCCAGTGCATCCGACTGGCCATGATGTGATGCTGGAGCCGAGAAGCCTGGGTTGAACTCTGTCTTTGACTCCTCAGGAGGTCCTGGGGAGCTTCTCAGTCCTGAGGAGGCAATGTCATCCACGAGCCACTGGACATTGCAGGAAGCTGATTCCCAGCTCAGGCACACGAATTTTTCCACTTTATCCAACTGCGCTGGCTCTTTGAAGAGGTCAGGAAAGCACTGGACACTGACTTTCTTGGAAATACTTTCAGATCATCCAAGCCATCAGGGAGATAAGAGTCTCATGATGCCTCTGGTGAGCCAGGTCCCACTGGCTCAGGAAGTGCAAGGATGCGTGAAGGGTAGACACGTGAGGAAAACGTCTGCTGAGCATTCTTCATTCTTCAGAAAGGTCCAGGCACAGTTCAAGTTTGGGGCAGTGTTGATTTTTATCATCACCTGTTAGCTCCAAGACTTTAGAAGTAGTTTGTATTTCTCCTTCTGATGCCAATGAAGAAAACCATAATGCCCACTGACACGTCTCCTGTGAAGCGCTCGTGTGTATTTTCTTTAATTTTTCCAGCAATCTTGAGAAGTAGCTTCAGAGATGTGTGGCAGCCATTGCTTTTGTCTATCCAGCAAGCCTTTTCTTTGTCCTGTACTGGGGATTCCTGTGACCCAGGCCTGGCCGATCATAATCACTGGCGACCTGGCCAGTGATTGGACCAACAAGTGGACCTAAGGCCCCTCTGTGCCAGGCCCAGTCTTTTCCTGGTGTTGCCCCCTTTCTGCTGGGGCAGAGAAGGCCTTTCTCCTGGCTTGCTAGCTGGGGCTGAGGTGTGCCTGTGGCTCCACCCTTCATGGTGCTCTTCCTCTGCCTAGCTCTACGCCCTTTACTCTCACAGTGTTGCTTCTATGTGTTTGCTTCAAAAACCTTCCTGCCCATTATCTCCTGTTGAAAGTGGCTTTCCAGGGAACTAACAGGAGGTGTGGGGTAGGGGAGATAAGACAAGAGTGGGACGTTGATGTTTGACATTACAGAGAATTTCCCTCCCATTGCACCATATAATTATTTCTCTCTGTCTCTGTTTCTGTCTCTGTCTCTGTCTCTGTCTCTCTGTCTCTCTCTCTCTCTCTCTCTCTCTCTCTCTTTCTCTCTTTCTCTCTCTTTTTTCCTCTCTCTCTGTCTTTAGTACTGGGGATCAAACTCAGAACCTTGCACATACCAGGCAGGCACTTATACCACCAAGCTGTCCCCCGACCCCTGCACCATGTAATTAAAATATAAAAAAAAAATATTCAGGAAGCTTTAAGAATTCTTAGTCATCTTTCATCATTAGGACAAAATACTCCCCACCCACACTGCAAAGAGCAAAGGCTTATTTTGGCTGACACTTGCAGCCCATAATTGGCCGGCTCAGATGAAGGCAGAGGGTGGTCCTGCCACAGAGGCAAGCTGCTCACCTCTCAGAGGCCCAGCAGCAGGGAGCCAAGGGAGGTGCTGGCGAGGGAGATGCATCCTTCCAGGTCGCACCCCAAGTGAGTGCCTCTGTCCAGGCCCACCTCCCAGCAGCACACTCCACTGCTGAACCCATCACTGGATGAGTCCACTAATGAAGGCAGTACCCCATGATCCAACAACCTTCCAAAAGCCCAACCTCGGAGTACATAGAGCTTTTGCAGGACATTCTACATCTGACCCATCACAAGAGTCCAGTCAACGTCTTTCCCAGAAAAGCTTTATCCAGCTGCCAGAGGGATTTCTAAGGTAGATCAGTGGTGACTTAGTCCCATCCTGGGAGGTGGCCCAGATGGCCTCTCAAGGATGTTTCTAGAGTCATCTTTATCAATTATGTTTTGCATGTCTAAAAGTGGTTTTCATTGGAGGATTTCAGAGGAATTTGCAGCTTATACAGGCTGAGAGTTGATGCCTTTTTACTGAGTGGACACTGGTAATGAACGCCCTGACATAGCAGGGCTGGGTGAGACACTGGCGAGCCTGCCAACTCCGTTCACCCTCATTGCTCCATTGTTGATACGGTTGCTATTTTCAGGGCTGTGGTGGATAACGCTGCAGCAGCGCTCTCAATGCTGGGACGCTGTTTCCCCTGCCTGAAAATGGGAAAATGATTACTCTTGGGATGTTTTTTAATCTATTTTGTTTAATAATAGTAGAAATAAAAATATGTACAATGGTCATAAAAAGAACAGCTTAGATAGGACTTCAAGCTCAGCAAATGACTGCCTCTCCATCTAGCGTTGTTTTTACTTAGAACTTCTAATGGAAAAAGAAAGCAGGGAATTATTAACAATCTAAAGAAAGTGAGTTTGTCATCTAGAATCAGAGGAAAAAGAAAGAGCTTTGGGGAGCTGTATGGAAGCTGGAAGGGAAGTGGGCAGGGACTTGGAAATGAAGGGACAAGAGGACCTGGAGGGTAAATTTGTCCTCTCCTGTAAGCTCACCCTTCCAATGAGTTTATTCAGGGTTAACAGACCAAGCAGCAGCCACTCTTAGCCTCTGCTTCGCAGCCAGTGATGTAGGTTTCCTTGTTTTTCTAGGATGATGTTGTCTCCAACCTCCAGACATAAACAACGCACCCCACAGGCTGAGGCTGGTGAGTCAGACGTGGGCCACAGGGCCCCCAGAAGCCTCACTGAATGCTAAGTCTCCTTGGGAAAAACCATGTTGGATTCCAGTGTCAGTGTGAAGCATCTGAAAAATAAACCCAGCATAAATAGTTGGTAGAGGGAACACAGCTGCTTTTGTTGTTCTTTGGGCCTGGTTGCTGAAAGGAAGCCTCCTCTTGTGCATACAACACCCCAGAGAGCTGGAGAAAAGAAGTCACAGGGTAGGGAGCTCTGAATTACTTGAGCTTCTTGTGTGCCCTTTTTTTTTTTCACAAAAGGCCCTCGATCCTGTGACTGTCCTCCTACATAGCTGCATCATCCAACCATCACTCATTCATCCACCCCTACATTTACCCATCCATCCATCTATCCCTCCCTCTTCCCATTAGCTACTCACACACAGACCTTTCCGTCTGCCTAGGTGTCCATCCCCCACACACCGCTGGATACCTGTCACATGTACCAGGGTAGGAACAGCTGATCATGTAAGCGCACCCATGGATTCACGGGGTAGGCAGAAAGTAAGGGGCTGTCTTAGGTAAAGGAAGTAGTTGTTGGGCATACTTAGGCCCAGTAAGATGTAGTATAGCCAGAGCTAAAAAGTGCAGGCTCTGTCATAACATGTTTCAGTCATGTCAAAACTGTGCAGAGAAGTTGCCTAATCTCTCAGTGTCTTGGTTCCTTCTTCAAGGAAATGAAGGAATAATATTTCCTAACTTATAGGCATATTATAAGAATTAAATAAAAGCATAGTGCCTGGAACATACAATTTACTCAAGATATTTTAGTATTGTTAAAAGTAGGACATTTGGAGGCCACAAAAAATTCTGCACCATGTACAAGGAGAGTTTCCTAGGGGGCAGAAAGATGTGTCAGGTGGCATGGAGACTTGCCATCACATATCTCTGGGACTCTTTTCTGTGTATCTATAAGGTAGAAGATGAGTATCTTGACACGTGTGCAGATAGCTGAGACCCATCACCTGCGGCAAGACACTTGCCTCTCAGAGGGCAACACAAACCCTGAAGAATCCGGAAGCCCCAGAATGAAGGAAAGAGGAATGGCAGGCATCCTCCTTCTGGTCCTGAAGCATTGAGCTTGCGGAGAAGTTAGGCAGGTAGTTAGACACTCATGGCCTGAGGGCTAGAGAAGAATCCCACAGAGCAAGTGTTCCAGTTACAGTTAAAAGCATGCAGCATTCCTAGTTGCTACCCCCTATGCTCCAACGATAACTAGAAAGGATAACATTCTTTAAAGACTCTCTTGCCATGGGCTGAGATCTGATTTAGATTAGAACTTCTCTTTCCTATATTTCTTTCTAAAGTCTCTTATATGATTGAGTCCCTTAAAGGAACATGGAGTATATGAAAGAAGAAAGACCTCTGGCAACTCCAAAGCAAGCTGAAAGAAAATTGCCAACACACATGATCACTGTAGTTCCCGACTCCCAGGGGTCATTCTCGTGTGCATAAAAAGGCATTTGTCTTAGTAACTTTCTTGGTTTCTTGGACAAAATACCTGGCACCTGAAGCTTAAAAGAAGAGGGTTTTGTTTCACCTCACCTATCAATCCATGGTCAGCCAGCTTCCAGAGAGATGTCACTGGGGATAGAGCACAGGAGAAGCTCATCGCAGCATGAGGCAAGGAAGCACAGTGGAAGGAGCTGAAGTAGGCGCGGTACCTTTCCAGGCCACATCCCCGGCGACTCTGCGCCGCACTCCACCTAACACGCCAGCGAGCTGCGTCCTCTTAGACCCATCACCGTCCAAATGCATGAGGCTTTGGGGACCATTTTAGGTCTAAACCATGACAGCACACAAATGCACGCTCTGTGTAGATGCCTTCATGGCACCGCCCCCCTTTCAGGTAGAAAATACACGTGCCTATACTGTTCCTATGCCACAATAAACTGTGTGCACTTTGGCACAACTGTCTATATATTCTGACTGAATCCTCCACAGAAGGCGCAAAGAATCAAAGGGAACAAGGGCTCATTTCTCATGGCGTCAGGTCTTGGTTTCCTGGTGACAGAGAGATAGGCAGTGGGTGAAGGTGGTGGTTGTGTCTCTTTACAGGCTGGAGATTCTCGCTAATGAGGGGCACACACTCCTACAGCATGGCATGTGCCCAGAGGTGTGGGAAAACCCGCTTGTACAGGGTATGTGGTGTGCATCACACTTAAAGAACTCCACATTTCCTTTTTCTGCATCCTGATGGGCTCAAGTAGAAATTCAAAAGCCTGAGGAAAAACAAGAAAGCTAGGTAGCCAGGTACTTTGTCTTTTCCAAACAGCAAAGGACAGCTTTAGACCTTGGTGGTGGGAACCCTTTCAGGATCAGTTGCTAATCACAGCAGCCCACCCTAGAGCCAGAAGTCAACCATGACAGAGGTATTTCTCTTAACAAAAATCAAAGAAGACTTTGCCCTCACAATAAAAGGTATATGGGGGAAGGACCTGATAGCTCTGCAGACTAAAGTACCTGCTTAGGCAGAGTGCAGTGGCTGGGGTTTGATCTCCAGAATTCTGTGCAGGTCCTGTGCCTGGGGCCCACTGAGATGGCTATTGAGACTAGATGTGGTGTTGCATGCCTCTAATCCCAGCACTTGGGAGGCTGAAAACAGGAGGATCACTACAACTCCGATCTACATAGTGAGACCCTGTAGATCCTGTATCCCCTGTACTAAACACATAAAAAAGACAATAAAAGGGGGTATAAGATGATTCAGAGTAGTTGTCATGTATAATGTCACTAAGTTACCCCAGGAAAAGAGAAGTGGACCATGACCCCCTCTCCATGCATTGCCAACTACAGGAAATGCACATGTGAACAGATGGGACGTGATGGGCCCACACAGAGGCTGTGCTGAACATCCTGAACAAGCCCCTTTTATCTTCTGAGAAAACCATCAATGTTTCTCAAAGAGATGTATATCCATTATTCAAAGATATGTATATCCACCAAGGTGTGGCGGCGAAGGGCCATGTCTAAAGGCAGTGAGGGGAGAGGTCGATTGGACTGTTCCCCCTCTTCCAAATCCCAGTGGCTTTCTATTATTGTCTCAAAAGCTGCCCCTGGACTCCCCATACTATGGTGGCTGCGTGTACCAGGAACCAAACTGATATTTGAGGAAAGCGGCCACAGGATGCAGACGCAGAGGGACCAAGGACCATGGGACCTGTGGAGGCCCTCTGCAACATGGCCTTGAGTGCCAAGTTTTCCGTCTTATCCTGGCTCTTGACAAGGCACCTGTGGAGGGTCTGTCATCTGCTTGGCTGAGCAAAGGGCAAAGGGATGTTATGCACGTCTCCTCCTGCTCTTGCTGCTTTTCCTTTAGCCTGTCTCAGTGAGTCCAGTGTAAGGACAGAGATGCAGAAACAATCTCCTTTCGCCCCCTTGAGAGCCAGGTACTATGCTGGAGCTAGAATTTATAGTTGTTTCCTCCTCCAGGTACCATCTCCAGCCATTATTGATTGTGTTTTCTAAGGAGGCAGGAAAAAAAAAGGGGGGCCAGCAAGATAGCTCAGTGGACTAAGCACCTATTTAAGCAAGGGCAGGGGCTGGGGTTCGATCACTGGCACCACATGCTGTGCCAGCCCCATCCCAGAGCATGCTGTGGAGGCTACCAAGTCTGGGCATAGTGGTGCACAACTGTAATGCCAGCACTGGGGAGGCTGAAAACAGGGAAGGTCACTATGAGTCCGAGCTGTGTAGTGAGACCTGGCACACACGCACACAAAAAGCAACCTGGTAACTAATCATAAAGCTAGAGTATACTCCTTCTTGCCTTTAGACACCTGTCATAAGCTTTTGATGCCTTCTAGTCTTTATAACAAACATCATATGTAATCATATCTTTCCCCTCAAACTTAGCCCTTGCCATAGAGCCTTCACAGAATTCTCTACAGGGCACTGTTACCCTGAACAACCCTTTCTTTGAAGGGTCTATAATAGTCTTGGTCCAGAGAAAGCAACATCAAAGTGATGTCTGACAGAAAGATCCGGGCAATGCTGGAGAGAAGAAGACTACAAAATATGACATGTTTGGCAATTACTCCTGGGGATCTGACCCCTCAACTTTGTGTTGTATATGGTTTGTTTAAACTATAAAACATTACTAAGTGTTTTAAAAAGTAACATTACTACATTCTATATTTTAAAGGTAGATGGATCCTTGTAAGAGTATAAAAAATGGCAAATCACTGTAGCTTGGGGTAAATTTTCTAGTAACAACATAATACTTAGACTCAAAAGTGCTGAATCTCTACCAAACTAGACGGATACAAAGTATGCTGGGCTCTGAAAGATGGCCTTGTATAATGATCCAGGAAAAAGCAAGACTCTGATGTCGAGAGTGTAATGGAATAGTTTGAGGAAAAGTATTATAGGCTGATATTGGAGCTCAGGGATAGGGCAGTGCTCGTCTGACTCGTGTGAAGTGCCGGGCTGCTATGTTAGAGATAAAGAAGTAGCTAATCCAGTTGCTTAGGAGGCTTGGCCAACAAGCACAGCTAACCATGAACACAGATGGGTCCTGGTAGTTGAGTTCCTGGCCAGAAAACCAGGCATGAGTGCATGGAAGCGGTTCCCATTAGGCACTGAGGAACGAGCCCATCACAGGTAGAAGCTCTGCAGACGCTTGGCTTCTGGGCCCCAGAGCCAGTAGCCATCTCAAGACGCACCATCCTGTCTAGCCAAAGCCCAGGACTATGTGTCACTGTGTGGTCCTTTGTTTGGCTCACATCACATTTGGAAGCCAAAACTGGCAACACTGGATCACTAGGGTTAGAATTTTCACTTTAAAAAATTTTTAACTTAATTTGTTTTTTTTTCCCCTTTTCTTTCATTCTGTCAGCACTTGGTAGTGCATAATGCCTTGCTGATAAGCAGCCCACGCGGAGCACTTCCTGGAACTCTTTTATTGGGAACAAGCTCAGTAGAAAATCCTGCAGATGTGCGGTAATGGATGAAAGCCTAGGGAAGGGATTTTAAATTTTTTTAAAAATGTATTTGGTATAGGGTCTCATTATGCAGCTCAAATTCATAGTGATCCTCCTGTTTCCAGCCACCCCAGCACTGAGATTGCAGGTATGCGCAACCACGCCTGGACTTTGTGGTCAGCTCAGCATGCCTACTGGCATGTGATGACAGGCATTGAACCCCAGTCCCTGCGCTTGCCCAAGCAGGCACTTAGCCTGCTGAGCTATCTAGCCGGCTGAGGGAAAAGCGATCTTGATAGAGCAGGCCTTGCAACAATGCTGCTAATGCTACCAGTTGATGTTTGTTCTCTCGTGGGCATTAAATTTAGCCACAGAAGAATTTTTTTTTTTTATTTTTTTTGTGGCCAGCTCAGCACACACTGGGGGCTGAGCTGATGCAGCATGTGGTACCTGGGATTGAACTTCGGTCCCTGCACGCTTGCCTAAACTTGCCTAAGCAGACACTTTAGACCGCTGAGCTATCTCACTAGCCCAATATTTTTTTAATCAGTTCATTAAGATTTTAGAAATAAATTAAAAGAACTTTGTGTCCAAATGTAATTTTAAGCATAACCCTTTAAAGAAATGGCAGCATTCTTTTAATTAAAAGTGGAATTTAAGGATTAAACAATGAAGATGAGACAAAGGAGAAAAGATAGGGAAAAAAAAGGCAGGAAGAAAACATGCAAGTGTATATACAGGATGGTTGAGGTGCTTGTACTACAAATTTCCATCAGTTTTTTGAAAATAGCAGTAAATGTGTAGAATTGTCACCTTGACTAACTCTGTATGCTGCTATCTGTAATCTAAGCAACTACATCGAGGACAGCAATGTGTAATACAAAAGCCATGCTTGAATGCCAGGCATCTTGGTCTTCTAAATGTGTACCATTTCTAATGTCATATCAATTATTACTATACTCACTTTAAAATACATTTTTTAAAAAGGTAAAAAACAAAAGAGACAAGAACAAAAACTTAAGATTTCTTGAAAGCGGTAATATGCAATCATTTGTCCAATCTTACATAACTATACCTGTTAATCTGAACAACAGATTTGATAATAAAAGCAGATAATATATCAACCATTGTTATTTAGGTATTCTTGTTTGGAAAATCTGTAACATGTGTATTGTATGTTACCCTCTTTCTGTCTTTGTTTCTGATTTTTTGTTCTTGCTTTTCAAAATAAAATAAAATAAAATAATTTTTAAAACGAAGAAATGTAAAAAATACATGTGCATTTGTGTGTTGAAATGATTTCCTGGGCAACCCATTCATGACCCTTCTGTCTCTCTGGAGCTAATCATATTCCACACTTTTATTTTTTAATAAATTTTCCTACTTAAAAAAAATTTTTCCCCCTCTGGGGAAGTTCAGTTTTCCAAGTCAGGACCACCTCACGCTGGAGTCCTGTCATAGCTGTAAGGCTTGCCTTCCACTTTCCTGCCTTGCCACTTTCACCCCTTCAGAAAGTCTTGTGGGCAGCCCACATGCCTACTCTTTCCCTCCCTCTTGCTAGGCCCCTGCCCACTCAGGGCTGCCCACCATACTTTCTCCTGGCGCCTCAGCTGGAGGGATAGGGTCATAAGAGACTTCGTTTGCTCCCCAATGCAGTCCTCATTATACACAGAGGGAAAGGCTCAAAGACCAAAGAACTCAATGCTCCGTGGTGACATCTCATGGCAGACCCTGAGCATGATGTCTGGGGTTTCCTGAGGACCACAGCAGCAGCCCACTGGACCAATCTGACAGAAGGAATCATTGCTTGGGTTGGGTTGTAACATCATTCTCTGCATTACTCCTTTAAACATTTATTTATTTATTTATTTATTTAGTGTGTGTGCGTGTGCGCGTGCGCATGTGGCCAGCTCAGCCCACCTGGGGGCGGGGCTGGCTGGCATGTGGTGCTGGGAAATCGAAC
>NDGM011238639.1:346-21206 GCA_002564305.1 Octomys mimax | reverse complement strand
TTTGATTTGAAACTGTCTCATTGCTATTTGTTTATCAATAAAATTATGGCAAAAAAGAGAAAAAAATAAATAAAAAATAAAAATAAAAAAAAATTTTAAAAAAGAATCTCCACACTGATTTCCATAGTTGTTGTACGAGTTCATATTCCCACCAACAATGTGCAAATGTTCTTTTTTTAAAATCACATTCTCATTATCTTTGGTATTTTTTTATTTTTTTTAATGATGGCCATTCTTTCTGAAGAAAGGTGAATCTTCAGCATTATTTTAATGGCCAGTTTTAATGACCAATTCTCTAATGGACAGTGATGCTAAATATTTCTTCATATACTTGTGAACTATTTGTGTGTATTTGCAATTACCCATCTTTTTGAGTGGGTTTTTAATTGGGGGGGGGACATATTTTTTAAGTTCTTTATATATGTTAAATCTTAGCTCTCTGTCCAAGGTACAGCTGACAACATTTTCCCATCCTGTAGGTTGTCTCTTCACTCTGTTGGTTGTTTCCTTTGCTGTGCAGAAGCTTTTAATCTGATATAATTCCTTTTTTACTTTTGATATTATTTCTTGTACAATTAGGATTCTGTTCAGAAAAATCCCTGCCTATACATATGGCTTCAAGATTTTTACCTATTTTACCTTCCAGTAGGTTCAGTGTTTCTGTTTCAACGTTTAGAACTTTGATCCGTTCCGGCTGTAAATTAGTACATGGAGAGAGATTTGGGTCTGCATTCCAGCTTAGCTATCTATGGCCAGTTTTCCCAGCACCATCTTCTAATGAGGCTATATTTCCTCCAGCAAATGAATTTTCAAAGATCAGTAGCTGAATGTGTCTGCAGCTGTTCCTGTACCCTCCACTCTGTTCAGTCGATCTCAGGTCTAGTTTTGTCCCAGCACTATGCTGTTTTTATCACTGTAGCTTTGTAAAATAACTTGGTATCTGAGACTGTGACCTCCCACTTGGCTCATTTCCCAGGATTGCTTTTGCAATTCTGGGTCTCTTCTGGCTCCCTACATATTTTAGAATTGTTTTCTCTAGTTCTGTTAGGGACGCTGTTGGTATTTTGACTGGGATCATGTTAAATCTGTGTAATACTTTAGGGAGTATGGCCATCCTGTCTACCAACAACAGAGGATGTCTTTCCAATTTCGAAATCTGTTTGATGTCTTTTCAGAGTCCTACAGTTTTCCTTGTAGAGGTCTTTCACTTCCTTGGTTAGGTTAATTTCCAGGCATTTAATCATGTGGGTCATTTAAATTAGGCCACAGAGCACAGGAATTGTCTTCTTGCATCTTTCTAGATAGAGCTCAGAGTATGTCGTGCCTCTCTGTACCGGAAGTGAGCGCTCTCTTCACAATAGCTGACATGGAGACAAGAAGCGCCATGCGCCGTGAGGCTGCTCCAGACCAGCAGGGTTCCTCGCAGTCCTCATGTACTTGCTCTGAATCAAGCATGAAGCACAGGGCCTTGCATTTCCACTGGATTGCTTCTAGGAATCGTAAGGGGATAAAGGGCAGACTGGAGGTTCTGGTGGTGTCCTTACATATTCACACTGAGGAGGTCCACGAATACCTCCTTCCAGGGAAAGCAGGCAGTGAGCGGGCAAGAGCAGACACAATTTGCTCTGCTCTAGAGCACACAGCTCCTGCACAAGTGCTGCACAGCCAAAGGGTGCGCCCACAACTCCAGTGCGTTACACACACGCATTTCTTCAGGCTCTCCAGGAGGAAAAGAAGAGACTAACACTACTTGAATACAAGTGAACATGGGTAAAGCACAGTGGACTGTTGTATCGGAATTAGTATAGGAGAATCAAGCTTCAGGGGCTTTGTCCCTGATAGATGACTGTGGTTTCTAATAAGGTGGAATTACTTTCTCTGTGGTTGTAATAAGCATACAAACCCTAGCTGTTGTCCTCATCTGAGGGCAGGGAGATCTGATAAGGCGAGGATAGTTTTCGGTTGCTACAAGGGAGGATGGAAGGGCAGATGATGCTGACATCCATTGAGCAGAGGTCAGAGATGTCGCTGTCTATCTTCAGACTCACAGGACACCCCCTCACACTCCCAGGACCCACATGTCCATGGGAGAAGCTGGGAAGCCCTTCTCTAGAACAAAACTAGACATGAGGGAGGTGCCCTTCCTCTCTCACATGGATATCTGCTTCTTTAAACTGAAGAGAAAGACTGAACTAGAGAAGAAAGCAAGGAGAGCCCAGGCAGTGAGCAGACAGAAAGCCAGCACCAGCCCAGAAGCCCCCGTAGGAGCAGTGCTGGTCTCACGAGGCCTGTTTCAGCCACTGTTGTCATGTGCAGACTCAAATCAACAGGAAAGGACCCACGCAATGCAATCTGTTCCACTTGATTATAGTTCATTTTGCTGAACAGGGAAGTCAGACTCCATGTTCATGATCACCAAGCACAAATCCTACAAAATGTATTTAATAAGGATGCAATGTATTTTTAATGCCTTCATTAATTTGATTTTCCTCCTTTAAAACAAATATTGATAACTAAATTTAAGTTTGTGCCTTTGGGCTTCAGTTACTTGATTTGAAAAGTAGAGTCCTCTTCAGCGAGTCTTTTGCCAAGTGGAGTTTGTGAGTCCTGGGGAGGGTGTGACAGGCATTTTCTCTTCCAATGAACAACAATAACATAAGCAAACAAGCCAGCTGATGTCTGTGGGGTGACCACCAACTAAATAGGGAAATTTATCGATGTGTGTATCTTAAAAGGGTTCTGATCAAGCATTTATACAATTTGGATGTCAAACGCTGGAGTGGAAAATGATCTCCCCTCTGCCTTTCCCATTTTCACCTCCGTCAATGTCCCTTTGTCATCTTGGCCAGTGGTACCCAGAAGGGCATAGTGCTCAGGGTGAGCAGGGAAAAGCCACAACTGTCCCATCACCTGCAAGTCAGGGACCATGATATAATAACACTGAAGTAAGAGGCTGGTACTGTGGTGGCACTGCACATGGTGAGCTCTCCACTTAGATTAGGAAGACCCCGGGGAAGGTTTTGTATTGTTGATCTGGTTCACCTTGGGGAACCAACCTCAGCCTTTGGCCAAGGTGGTTTCTGAGTGAGCTCGTGTTTGCAGACAGCCTACTGTGTTATAACTTTAACAAAGGAACAGAGTCTTGCAAATGTTTCCAGTGGATTCACAAGCTCATTGGATGAAAAGAATTTGATTTATAACAAAAAGATTGACAGATATCATTTTTAAAAAACCTATAGGAAATATTGTAGGTTCTAAAACATATCAACCATGTAAGATTAAATTCAGAATTTCCATCATCAGATACTTGACAATTAAATGCTATTCTATCTATAATTTTCTCGTGTAATTGCAAATAAAAAAATCTTACATTTGGAACACAAAGATATATTTCTAAAACTTTTATTGTGAGTTGACAGGAGTATGCCACATAATGATTCTCTTTTTACCTTTCCTTTTCTATGACTTTATTTTTCAAATTGTTTGCCAGTTTTACTGAAGGTGTATAATACACAGAAGTATCACAAGTATTTGGCAAGTGACAGAGGTGGTCTCCTTTTTTGTGCATTTTAAACATATGTAATTCCTACTTGTCAAAATAAATAATTCTTTTTTTTTTTTGGTGGAACTAGGGATTGAACTCAGACCCTTGTGCTTGCCAGGCAAGCACTTATTCTACTGAGCCATCTCTCCAACTCCAAAAATAAATAATTCTTTAAAAACTCTAGAACTGGGCCAGCCAAATAGCCCAGCACACTAAAGTGCTTGCTTAAGCAGATATAAGGATTGGGGTTGGATCCCCAGCATGCTGTGCCGGCCCCATCCCTGGGGTGTGCTGAGATGGTAAATGAGACTGGGCATAGTGATGCACACCTATAATCCAAGCACTTGGGAGGCTGAAAACAGGAGGATCACTACTAGTCCAATCTGTGTAATGAGACCCTATAGACCCTGTACTAAACACATTTTTTAAAAAACCCTCTAGAACTGTTCTAAGTGGCCCTCTTGGTGTGTGCTATGTGGTCAGTGAGGACAGATGCAGCCTCTGAGCCAGTCTGGGTCAGTCCTAGCTGGCCAGGCCACCCCGTGGTATGGCCCAGCAGGTGGCTGTGGCCTTTATGCCCCATGCACCTTGACCCTGTCATGTGGGCCATCCTGTGCTTGGCCATGTGCATCACACATGAGAGACATGTGGCTCTTCTTTCTAAAATGTCTCCAGCCAAATATGCTTTCTGACACAAAACTCCCTGTGTATAGTGGATATCAATAGTGGCCCTAACCCTAGGTGTCCCCTTAGTGTCTGTGCCCTGGAAGAGGCCTCCCAGATCCTCCTGTCATGAGCTGGGAGCTATCTACACCACAAACATAGGGGCAGCAGCACCTCACAACAGCCCATAAACAGCTGCAGGCCACCCATGCTTGCTCCACCACCCAGATAATTTAAACCCACAAACCATGAGACATAATGTTGAAAGTCTCCAGGAAAATGTATTTCTGTTACATACAAAAGCTGTCTCCCCTCACGCCAAAATCACCAGATGCTCAGAATCAGTGGGGAGACAGAGGCCACCGTCTCCACCATCAATGGCATCCCCTCACTCTCCGGTGTCTTCCCTTATCTCCCAGCCCTGCTTGTGCACTCCACCACTGTCCTCTGGCTTCAGCTAGGCAGCCTTGACCTCCCCTGCGCAGAGCCCAAGGTTGTCACCCCTGCTGCAGGTCCACTTGCTCCCCAGTCAACAGGCAGATTAAGAGTATCCAGTGGATAAAGGACAGCAGTTCTGTCCTCTGTTATCTCTCTGTTCCCATACACAAAGGCCACTATGGAGGGCTGCAGGACACTGTGAATCATAGCTCCTACTTGCATTTGTCCCTTAGTCAACAGCCAGGGGTGTCCTTTCATCTCCACAGGCTTCTCCCCAGGCCTCAGTTTACACTATTTCCCAAGGTAGGTGTCCATAGTCCTGCTTATTGTTTCACACTCAGCATCATCAGGGGCCCCCAAGGCCTCCTGGAGGCTCCTCAGTGCACATTTCACTCATAGACTCCAGACCAGCTCACCCCTGCTCATAGGAACTGTACCAAGTCTGGGTTGTAGGTACAGAGGGGCCCTGGGGGTCCACACACAGATATCCAGTTCAGCCTGGGTGGGAGGGCAGCCTGGCAGAGGCTATGGAGAGCAGCAAGCAGGGAGAGGAGGTGTGGCCTGTGGGACAGGGCTGCGCCCACCCCCTCTCTCCTCTGGGCTCAGCTGCAGGTCCTAAGCTGGCATGTGATAGAGACCTATGCTTCCCATTCTGCTTTGCAGGCCCCAGCTTCTCCCAGTCTGCAGAAGCATTGAACCAAGTTCTGATCAATCAAATGGCTGCAAAGCCACACTGCACTTTCACTACTTCATATAAAACAGCTAGCTTTAAATGTTTTACATCAGGAAGTTTCTTGAAGGTGTACACTGGTGGAAAATAAAAATGAACAAGCTGAAATGCTAATAAAGATCAGATAAATCCACTACTGATTTCAAGTAAAAAATTAAAATTAAAAAAGAAAAACATCAATCTTATCCCTCCTTCCAAACCAAATTTTCTGAACTATTCTGTGACAAAAATTGCTTGAGCTCTGCTCCAGGTTTTTGAGACTGCTTTCTGAGTGACAGCACCTACACCTGAACATTGAGGAGAGGGGCCAGGAAGGACATAGAGAAAACAAAGCACAGTGCAGGGCCCTGGGAGGAGCCAACGAGAAGAAGGGAAGAACGGTGGCGAGCAGTGCATGCAGAAACTTGGGATCCAAGGAGGGCGGGAAGCTCAGTGCTTTGCAACCCAAGAGAGTGCACGAGAAGGCCATGGGAGGAGCAGCTGTTCAGATCAGACACTGAAGGCCATGCCCACAGGGTGACCTAGGAGCCAGCGACTGAAGAGAGAGCTGTGGCTGGGCTGAGGGCCCCAGGCCTTGGAAATACCCTTAGGCCCAGAGGTGAGCAGGGGGAGTGCAGGGCCTTGGGGACTGCAGCAAGCCCAGGCCCATGCTGCTGCCCTTAGACAGAAGCCCGGACATGTGTGTGCTGGCTGGAAGGTCACCGAATGAGCTCAGCTGCCTGAGGCTGGTGCAGAAGCATCTCACTGCAGATGGGTGGCAAGAGTGGGGAAGCCACGTGAAAAGGGACTTTGGGGATGCTGAAGCTGTTGCAGCATGTTGAGAACACAACAAATGGCTCCTCTCTATCTTGGCTTAATAAGGATCAAAAGAGCCTTCTCCTGCCTGTGTGTGCTGCTGCATAAGAACATTTATAAATGCCTCAAATAATTTTCTTTGTATTATATATAGATGACAGATAGATAGATAGATAGATAGATAGATAGATAGATAGATGTAGATTAAAGTATTTTAAGTGTTCTAAAACATGTGTAAAAATTGGCTCTTTTTCTAGTGTCCTAGTTAAATAGCTGAAGAGGTCCCATTTGACCCAGCCATTCCTCTTTTGGGTATTTTCCCAGAAGAAATGAAAACGTCCTGCCACAATGATATATGTGCGTTCATATTTATAGCAGCACAATTCATAATAGCTAAATCATGGAAACAATCCAAATGTTCATCAAACAAAGAATGGATAAAAAAAGGTGTGGTATTTTTACTCACAGGAGTACTACTCAGCTATAAAGAAAGATAAACTCGAGGACTTCACAGTAAATGGTTACAACTAAAGACCATACTCATGAGTGAAATTAATGAAACTCACATGTACACATCATATTGTCTCCCTAGCATAAGAAACTGAAAGAGTAAATAAGATCCAAAAGATACAATAGATACTGTGAAAGGGAAAGAAACAGCTCAAAAAGAAAGAACAACTGGGATAAAGAGAGAAGAAAAAACCGATATGTGTATAAACACAAGGCAGTTAAGATAATTGTGAAATAGTGAAATTATTTCCATGTCAGACAGAAGATTAGGAGCGAAGAGAACTTTATGAATAAGGCTAGCCACCAGACCCTACTGGGGTTACAGATCTTAACTGTCCTGCCTGTGTCCAAATGCCCTTGCCCAGTCCTTACAGATCAGAAACACATCTGGCCTCGGTCTTTGTTTCATCTCTGCTTAAATATCTTCTTGGTTTCCATGGCAACCATGAAGTGGTTGTTTACTCAAGAAGTCACAGCTTCATCTTTGTAATTGGTTTTGTTTTTCTCTTACTTCTTTTTATGTTTACAACATCTTAATAACAGTAGGGAAGGAGTGAAAGAGTTACAACACCTTAACGAGGATGAGGAAGGAGTGAAAGAGTTATAACATCTTAACAGGTGGGGAAGAAGTGAAGTAGTGAGGCATCTCAGGCAGGATCATGTAGAGTTGACTCTGCCTTAGTATCTCTTATCGCCAAGGTGGATTAAAGACTAAACTAGAGTTTCTTCTGCTAGGATAAAATTAACTCATTTGAGAGCCTCCATCCCCTACAATTGTGCTACTAATTTCTATTAGCTCATTGAAAGGAATGGTCTGTTCTTATATTGTTTGATCAACTTTACATGCCTGTATCTGGTAATCTGAGCAGCTGCTTTGAAGATAACAATATGCAATGCAATGACCATTAATAATTTCCTATCATTTTGTTTTGAAATTCTGTATATTTTTATTGTTTTTATCTCTTTAAAATAATAAATAAATAAATATCTGAAGCACAAAACTTATCCAAATGTGCAAGCACTATTGAAAGAAATCGCTTGTTCATTCCTCCATTCATCCACTTGTCCATCCATGCATCTATCCATCCATTTATCCCTCTGTCTATCCACCCATCCATCCATCCATTGCTTTGTACATCCATCCATCCATCCAACCATCCATCCATCCATCCGTCTGTCCATCCATCCATCCATTCATCCATCTGTCTGTCTGTCTGTCCATTCATCCATCTATTTATCCCTCTGTCCACCCATCCATCCATCCCTCCATTTATCCATCTCTCCACCCATCTGTCTATCCATTCCTCTTTCCTTCCCTCTACGTAGGTGTGAAAATAAAACCTTAAGACCTGCTTAAGTGTTTATAGCACTCTTGAGTTCCAATATCCTAGCTTCTCAGCAGTTAACCTCTTGAACAAAGTCCTGTGAAATGAACACTTTTAATATTTTCTTAAGTATTCTGTTACTAATGCCTGGTGCATTACAAGTATGATCCTATTTTAAAGTGCTTTCTGCTGTATTTAAAATTTGCTTATGTGAATTAGCATCTATGAAAAATCTACTTCATTTCTATGAAAAATGAGAAGTTTATAGAATAGAAAGTAAAAGCTCAATACCAATGATCTACATTAAAATCAAAATGTAAAGGGCAAATGTATGTTTTCTTTTCATTGAAATTATGATACTTCCAAGTTACAGTATATGAAAAATTTTCATGAAAATTGACTTTATGACTAGAATAGAAAATTTTACCCCAGGTGGCAAAATCAATTCATATTCCTTTTGACATTTTCTAACCTTGGAATTTCTCTAGGAGCAAGTCGCTGTGTCAAGATGATATTCTTGGATATTAATTATTTCAAGTAGTTTCCACTGGGAAAAAAGTAAATGTCACTTGTGACAGTTCAGAAGGAAGTCAAGGTTTTCCTCCTGGAGTATGTAAGAAAAGGAAAACTAGGAAGATCAACCAGAAAATGCACACATCTCTAATGTAGCTGAAGGGCCTCACAGAGCAACTCCCAGATGATACACACACAGGGTAGCCATCCTTCAGGCAGCCACAGCCTTGGGTGCCTCCTCCACAGGGCCACGGCCCCTCGCAGCAGGTTCCCTTTGCATGTTACCTGAGCTGATGCCTTAAACAATACCCTTTTACGTAAGGTGCGTTTATACTGCTTGCCATCCAGGATGATGATATATACTTGAAAGATAGGGAAATTTTCAATGTGCCTGTCATGTTGGTACTTTTAAAAAGATGATTAACTCAAATCACTTTCTGCGTTACTTATTTTAATTTGATCTCTGATTTTTATCATCTGATTTACAAGACAGAGTACAGTACAATATCAGATCATAGCTGGCAACTAGGCCTGCCCTCAGCAGAACATCCAGTTCCAGGCTCACATCTTCCCTGGGACCCTGACCTTCAGAAGCAGAGAACTGGGAAAAGAAGCAGCTGTGGCCTAGAGTAGAAATGGAACCATCTGTCTCAGCTCCTCAAGAGCTGGCCAGCAGGCATGAAGGGTGTGACCTGCACTATCCCGTGATAGGGTTGTCATGCCAGCCCCACCGTGCTTCCTGTCCTACCAGCACCCATGCCTAATCATCCTCCTTCACACACGACAGGCCATTCCACATCTACCCTAAAGCCCTGGGAAAATTAGGTGAGATAATGCATTTGTGAAGGGTTAGACTGGTGCTTAGGCATAGGAAGCGCTAAAAATAAAAGCCCTGCTTCTTTGTTAGTATAATATACATGAACTTGGCAAGTGATTCCCTATATGTTTGTCCTCATGCACAAAATCAAGCAAAAATAAAGAGAGTTAGGGTACAGCCTAAATGTGACAAAAACAATGAATTCTTGGCAAATTGTTGCCCAATTGTACCTCAAAAAAACATCGGGGTTCTTTCAGACCTTCAATCTCTATGTCTATCTAGTCAAGATACAAGATTTGTAATGTGCAGTGGAGTTAAAAGTGAATTATCAAAATCATGAAGACTGTGACTCACAATTAAATTTCAATATGAGAAAAATGTGTATTTTAAAAAGGTAATCATCACCTTTCTGTTTTGTTTTGTTTTGGTTTGGTTTTGACATAGGGTTTCACTATGTAGTCCAGGCTGCCCTTGAGCTCACTATGTAGACCATGGTTGGCCTCAAACTCACAATGATCCTTCTGCCTCAGCCTCTTGAGTGCTGGATTTATAGGCATGGATTTCATTTCACTGCTTAGCACACACTGGTGGAGCGCCTCACAGGCTCCAAGGCACCATGCTAGGGGCAGGGGGTAAGGTCAGAGTCTAGAGCAGGCAACGGCTGATGATGACACCAGATGGTGGGTGTCACCCAGAAGAGACACCCCAGGTGGGACATGGCATGGGATGACTCCTTGGGTCTGAGGTGGAGAAGGAAGGCTGCTGAACAAGTGGATCAGCTGGACTGGACAATTCTGGACAGGACTGGACACTGCTGGGCAGGACTAAAAGTCCAGGCTAGATAGGGTTAAAAGAAGGGATTCTCCCCAGGGGCGGGCACAGGTCAGGATGGCTCAGGAGGAAAACAGCTACCTGGAGGCAAAGATCTACAGGTAAGACGTGGAGGTGTGGCCGCCTCTCCAGGCAGGGGAAGCAGCCCCCATCCTGTCCAGTGCAATGCAAGCCACAGCATGCTTCCCACTGTCCCTCTGTATCTCCTACGACACACCATGGGCCAGCCTACCACAGACCCTCAGGTTCAGCCAGCCAGGTGAGGGGACGTTGTGACAAAAATGAGAACTGTACATCCTGCTTTGCAGACTGAGAAAAGCTGAGGCCAGTTCCCTACTGTTATTGGTTGAATTGTGCCCACTCCAAACCCCTATGCTGAGGTCCTAACCCATTGGACCTCAGAACACAACCTTATTGAGTGATAGAATCTTTACAAAGGTCATGGTAAACCATTCAAGAGTCAAAAGTTTTCCATAACATATTGATAAATTTTAAAAAATCAAAATAGAGCACTAAATTCCAATTTAATTAAAATTCTAAGCATAAATTTGTTCTTATTAATTTAATTCCTTCTTTTTTAAGGTTTAACTTTCTAAAGTTTCAGTTACCTGAGCTCAACCAGAGTCTAAAAATATTATATATAAAATTCCAGAAATAAATAATTTCACATTGTCATAATTTCTAGAAAAATACCATTATAATTATCGCATTTTATTATTGGTTATGATTATCAATCTCTTACACTATGATATTATATATAATACATATGGAGGATTTGGCATGACCCTCCTCAGTGTCTTGAAATGTATCCCTAGTGGACAAGCAGAGACTGCTGAGTTAAAACAACTGACACAAAAATACAGTGTCAAGCTGAGTAACGACAGCATAATTGCAGCAATCATTTCTGAACTTGATTTAAAATGCATGAAATTATTCCAGGAAAGTCCAGCAGTGATGGTAGTGGGAGCCAGAGGCCAGTCCCTCTGCACTCACCTCAGAAAGTGAGGTCTCCACTGTGCTTTCTGGGACCACAGAAGGCTTAGCTGACCTGCCAGCTTGACTGATCAGGGGCTCTTGGACTGTGGCGGCAGCACGGTCCTTATCCAAGATTAACCCAGGACATCCACAGCTGAGGAGGTGGCTGGGAGGAGGTGGTTGCTGGAGTCCCTATGGGTGCATCTCTCCCTGCTGCTCTGCCAGAGCTCAGTTTCCTGGCCACCATGAGTGAGTGGCTGTGCTCCACTAGGCCTGCCCGCCATGATCCTCCTGTCAGCCAACCCAAATCATGTGACACCTTGAGCAAAAATCTTTTTCTCCTTTTAGTTGTTGATGGCAGTCATTGGGTCCCAACAATGAAAAGCTAATAATTCCCAAATTTGTGCTCATGGAATTTCAAAACATTCAGTTTACTCCAAATATTTGGGTGAAATTTCAGTGTTGTCACTCTCATTTGAGGTGTGCATCTCTCGTGTATGATTTGAGAGACAGCTGTTGCTATTGTTTCCTAGGATAACAGCCTCCTGAACACCACAGACCCACAAAGATCTCTCAGCATAGGGCTGGGCAGATAGCTCAGTAGATAAGTGCTTCCTGGCAAGTGCAAGGTCCTGAGTTCAGTCGCTGGTACCACAAAAAAAAAAAAAAAAAAAAAATCTCAGCATAGAAAACTGACCAAATTAATCATTTAATAACTTACTCAACTGTCTTTCCACTAAGAAGTTTCTAGGGGCTACTGAAACCTCATATCTACTCAACAGGATTGAGTCAGTTGGCGTTGAGAAAGGGAAGTAGGTTGAAAGCAACAGCGAAGGGCTCAGGAGATGGCTCAGTAGAATAAACACTTCCCTGGCAAACTCAAGGGCCTGAGTTCAATCCCTAGTTACACACACACACACACACAAAGTAAAATTTAAAATAAATAAATAAAAGCAACAGTGAAAGAGAGACAGAGACAGAAGACAGATAGACTCACTGAAGTGATGGACTACTACTGACTTCTCCTCTTGCAAGCATATTCAAGAATGAGCAACACTTTTGAAAAACTAAACACTACCAAAACTAAAGTTCTTTCACTGGGGACACCGACTACCACGAGGTGAAGTTAATGGGCAAGCGTGCTCCCCTCTGTGGTTGAACCCCATCACTTGCTCCTGCCAAAACTCCACCTGTCCACAGTCTCATTCCCAGCACTGTGCTTATTATTTGAAAACAAGGCCATCACAAATGGAATCAGATTAAATAAAATTACACTGGAAAAGGATGAACCCCTAATCCAATACAACCAATAGCCTTATAAAAAGTGGACAATGGACACAGAAAGAGACACACACATATACACAAATGCACAGGAAAGCACCAGGGGAGGGGCAAGCAGAGACTGGGCCATTCTTCTACAATTCAGGGGGCAGCAAAGACTCAGCAAACTGTAGAGGTCAGAGGAGCCAGCAGCAGCAACCTCCACAGGACCAAGACCAGCCCACATCTTGATCCCAGACTTTGACCTCTAAAACTGAGACAGTAAATTGTGGTGGAAGCCACTAACTTTGCTGTATACTGTTACAGCAGCCAAGACATTACCAAGGCAACCAAGACCTCATGTCACGGGACATCATTATCTTTCCCACATTTTATGGTTCTTTACTTTTTCTTTTTTCTTTTTCTTTTCTCTTCTTTCTGTCTGTCTGTCTGTCTGTCTGTCTTTCTTTCTGTCTTTCTTTCTTTTTTTTTTTACCGGGGAACTCAGGATCTTGCGCTTGCCACTGAGCTATAGCCCCAGCCCTACTTTATGTTTCTTAAACTGAGGTTCCAGTGGTGTCCATCCTTGTATCTCAGCAAATGCTAACAGTGAGCAACCAGACAGGACAACTCAGGGGGCACCAGCAAAGGGTCTGCGTGACAGTCGGCCATGCAGGGAGACCCATTCTGTGGCTTCTGTTTCTAGGCAGCAGAGAAGATGGGATCATTACTGTACCCAAAGCAAAGCACACAGCGGGCCTCATGGCAGGGCTCACGCCCATCCCTAGGGCTGTCCTGTTAGCCCACTCTGCCTCCCCAGATCCAGTCCTCACTACAACCACAAAACCACAAAACATCCAAACCTAAAAGTCATTCTTGGGAAACATTTAATTCTTTTAAATTGTATTTTTTAAATTTTGGTGCTAAGTAGCAAACATATATACCAGCAATTCTTCTTTATAAATCATAATTTGTTTTGTCCCTGCATAACTTTCTCTGTCTGCCATGCCTAGAATCTGGGAGCAATGGTTTTATTTTATCTTCTTTTGTTGTTTTGCATTTGTTTGTTTTTCTCTGCAAGCATGGTCCTTGGACTATCCACCATTAAAATAAGGATGTTGCTTTCAAACCAGTTCTGTTGGCTGCTCAGACAGACTTGGTCTATGGATCAGGAGAGCAGGGAGTACAGGGGCAGGAAAAGGACAAAGGACAGCGATTTGCATTTCAGGTAACTTCATTAAATGAAGGATGAGGTCCATTTCCCTGGGTCCCATCTTTCCTACACAAGGCTGCTACAGTGAAGGATGAAGAAAACAGTAGGTCGAGTGGACTCCTAAACACTAGAAAGGAGAAGCAGCATCCAGACATGGATCTTTTAAAAGTCAGGGTTTGGGACAAGGAAGGAGTCCCCTGATCAGCTCCCTGTGATCCCAAAGGCTGAGAGTTCAAACTCAGTGGTCTCATGGGAAGGACAAGTGACCAGGGAAGCAAAGGGCTCTGGACTCTTAAAATACACCTAGGGGCAGCTGGGGAATGTCTGAAATTTTCTGTTGAAGTTTCACATGCCAGTTTGTTATTGGAAAGGATTTTACTTCTCAGAAACAAGTTTGAAAGCCTACATCCATTCAAAAGTAAAACAAATTAGAATCTATGAGATGGCATAGGGCTAAAACTGCCTGTAGTCAGTGACAGGTGGGAACAAGGACTCAGTTTCCTTTTCTGTGTATCTCTGCTTTTCATGGGGTAAGAAAGGGTGATGCAATGTGCCAACTGGAAAATCAGTTCATGAAAGTTTTCAGATGGGAAAAGATGGCTTAAGCATCGACTCAGAAGGAGGCATAATCTGATATGTAGACATGTTCCAGAGCATTCCTGACATGTCTCATTTTACCTAGTGGTTTTACTTGTAAAACAACCATCTTTTCCACTTAGCCACAACTTTTGATGTTACTGTGTGCTCCTAGATCCTATAGAAAATTGGGTAGGAAGAGACTGCACCCTTTGCCAGCCAGTACCACCCCTCTCAGTACAGCTGTTGTAAGTGGGCTTGAGTTGTGTTTGCCCATGATTCATGTCCAGGGCCCTTATTCCTATTTGTGGGTTCTTAATAAACATTAACTTCATTATCAGCGGTCAGACCTACCGGTGTTTCCTTCTGTGATTGATGCCTGTTCCTATTCCTTTCCCATGCTTTGCAGAGCACCAGGCAGCAAGCAGTGCTCTGCTCGTTAATGCCCACAGTGCTTGTTCATTAATGACTGTCTGCCTCTCAGATGGTTCCCAGCAGATCAAAGGTCAGTCCTCTAAGGAGCCACCATGGATATTCCAGATGGAACAGGTTTCTCTCCCCATGCTCCACTCCCACAGGACATAGACATTCTACCTCCACAGCATCTTCTTCTCATAGGTAGCAATTACCCTCCTGAGCCCTCCCCACTGCCTCCTGAGCTGCCCAAGTAGGAGTGCCATGCTGGTCTTGCTTTGTGCGCTCCCATGCTGCTAAGTGTGGCCTTGATTCTTCCACATCACATCATTCTTGATAAAGAAGGCAACAAACAAAAGTGTCTAGAATACAAGAGCTTTGAAAGTGGAGCTCAGAAAGCAGATGGGCCATACAGAGACATTTACAAGAGGAAAGAGTCTGCCCCTCAAGCCACTGTCCTGTATTTCCTCTACTCTCTGCAGAGATCCCCTCCAAGGGGCATCCACCCATTCTCCACTAGCCTGCTCATCTGTGGGTCAGGCCATTCTGTCTCCAGCTCCATCAATCCACCAACAAATACTGAGCCAATCAATTAACCACAAAGTTAATTGTATTCTGCCGAAAGAAGCCATGTTGCTATTAAAAGACTGCATGCTGCATATGAAATGATTAAAGTTCTGGAAGAAAATTCAGGTGCACAGCCATAGAAGGTTGATGCAAAGGAGGGCTAGTCTACATCAAGGTATTAGTAAATATTAATGTTTTCACAAGGTGCTGTCATTGTCAGTTAGTTTGTTCGCTTCTGTATTTAGTACAGGGTCTATAGAGTCTCACTACACAGATCGGACTCATAAGAGATTGTCCTATTTTCAGCCTCCCAAGCACTGGGATGACAGGCATGTGCCCTGATGCCAAGTCTCAGTCACCATCTCAGTGTACCCCAGGGTCAGGGCCAACAGCACACATGGGGATCAAACCCTGGTCCCTTTGTCTGCTTAAGCAGGTGCTTTAGCCCACTGAGCTATCCATCTGGCTCTGGCATTGTTAGTTTTGTTTATTTGTGTTTTCTATAGCTTACACATAAGAAAGAAACATGTAAATGTTTTCCATAAAAAAGCAAGCTGCCCTATTATAATAGAAATTTCTGCAATCCTCCCTGTTTCAGTACTATATTGTGTCAGCCTTAAGTAGCAGAGTACATTTAAAACATGATCTATGTGGAAGGTAAGTCTACCACTAGAAATAAAGCATGTGCTCATAAGCATCAGATATCTTAAATACATAAAATGGAGGGCAGGGCTTGAGTGGAAACATTTCAAAGGTAGAATCATAACCTGGCGTCCTTCACAGACTCCCACCCATACCGTTTCTCCAGGTTTAGTCTATTTCATAAATTGAAAATTGTTTTCTCCTAATTAAAAGCATTTTTCCAAAGCTAAAATTTAAAAAATGCATATTATATTTGTGTGTGCATGTGTACACAAAAAGTAAAGACACACACAAGTTCAGAAGAGCTATAAAACTGAAAACCAACTTTTTAAACATGGTGACCGCATCCAGTGCATTCACCTGAAAATTATCCACTGAAACGATGTGATTACCATTAAAGAAGAACCACTTTTCCAGCATGTTGATGTCCAGAAAATCTCACGAACAATTCACTCCAATTCAGCAATGTTTGCTGAGAGTAATAGAAAAGTGTTCTTTGGAGCAACTTTAAGTCTGTACTTGTTTTGACTGCAGGCCACTTCCCGCTACACAGCTCGACTTTGGGTAAATACACTAACACTTGCCTTTGCCAAAGGAGCCCTTTAGGACCAACTCTCCAGCCCAAGGCTGAAGGGTGCCACCTGAGCAGGTGAGACACAAAAAGTAAAGAGCAAGTTAAGGAGAACACACTGAGGATGACAGGCGGAGAGCCCCACCCAGGCCGATTCCAAAACCGCCTGGCCAGTGGCAGCGCTTCCTTTCATCCTGCCCATCTGTGAAAGTGTTCTCTAATGCACCACACTTCAAAGAGCTATTCAATTATCCCAAATACACAGATGATTTCAAAAAGCAAGCATTTAATTTCAAAAGAGGAAGTTAAATGTCCTTTATAGCCATGGTTGGAATTGGCCCACTTGATATGAATTTGAAGCTAGAAAAAGAGAACCATCTTAGGGTTAAGATGGTCACAAGAATGCAGGTGCAGTCCTTCATCTGCTCCCATATAACACTGAAGCAAATGGGAGCATTCAAACCATGCTCAGTGTGGAGGGCCCCACCCCAGAAGCTATCTGTTGGCATCCTAATCCCAACATGAGGGCATGGTGAGCTGGAGCCCAGGAGGGAGCTGGTAAGAAGGGCAGAGCCCCGGAGCATGGGATCCAGGACTCAGAGCTCCCTGCACGCTGTGCTGCCCGCCAGCTCAGGACACCAAGAGGAGGGCAGCCTAGAGACCAGCAAAGCAGGACCTGCCCAGACACAGGCTCTGTTGGCTACCTCATCACCAACTTCTATCCCCAAAATGGCTAAAAATCATTGCTTAAGAGCCATCCTGCCTGCAGCACCTGCTATAGCAAGCCACAGAGACAGAGTTACATTCTCTCCCATAATTACTACTCTCCTAGGCTCTGGCTGCCTGACCAGGCTGTACCAAGGACAGGCAGCTGATCGTCAGTGAGCAAGGATAAGCACGGAGCCCTGTACTGTCCTGTTGGGGCCCTGGGCACTCCGCCTGAAACCCCATGGCCAAGGCTTATGCTGTGTGTGCCTTCTGCACTCCCAGATCCCTAGGATACCTTCATGGTCCCTTCCCACAAGGGACAACTGAAGCCTGGGAAGCTGGGACTGGAGAGCCTCCATGCCAGCTCTGGGAGTGATGGCACAGTCATCTCAAGAAGGTTTCTGGTGCCCAGTGACAGATCCAGACCCAGATCAAGTCATGTGCTGAGTTTATCCCCTCTTCACCGGACTTGGGACACCAGTGTATGAAGCAGGACCAATGGACATTCCAGGCCCAACCTTCAGGATCGGCAGGAAAACACGTGTGCTGGGAAACCTGGAGGAGCTACAAGTGGCTTCCAGCCTTTTGTGGGTCCTGGAGGAGCTTTGGGCAGGGACATTCCAACCAATTGGGGACATCCTGTCAGTACACTGGGTCAGCTCTGGTCACAACCAAAATGTAGAGCAGCCATTGGACAACAGGCACCATGTGTGACAGACACTCACTCCCAAGATCACCAAGTTCTGGTGACTGTAGAAGTAAGACTGTTTTTAGTATCGCAGGTTGTGGATTTTGCAAGGGGAACAATAGAATGCAGGACACATTTTATAATGTTATTTTATATGGGCTGACTAGATAGCTCAGCAGACTAAAGAGCCTGCTTTGGCAGATGCAAGACTGGGGTTTGATCCCTGGTATGCCATGCTGGCCCCACACCCGGACTGAGAAGGCAAATGAGACTGGGCGTGGTGGCACGTGCCTGTAATCCCAGCACTTGGGAGGCTGAAAAACAGGAAAGATCACTACAAGCCCAATCTGTGTAATGAGACCCTGTACTAAATACATAAAAAATATTATTTTATAAATAAAATATAAAATATTATTTTATCATATAGAAGCATGCAGGAAATCTGTCTACACACTAAAGACTAACGAATCCAGCTGAGGGCCTAGATCCTAATATCCTGCACAAGTCCAGTTGAAGGCCTAGAGCTCATAGCAATGCCTTTCATAAGTCCAACTGGAGGCCTAGAGCCTACAACAAAGTCTCCTGCAGGCCCACTTCACGGATCTGTGCTGGAAAGCCCCAAAGGTCAGGGGTGGAAGCTAAGAAGTCTGTGCCAGCAGGATAAAGGAACTGTGCCAGCAGGCTGGGGGATTGAACTGGAGCAGGAAGCAATGCTTAAGGTAAGCCCCAGAGCTCCCCCAATGGTACCACAGCTATCCTCAGCAACAGTAAGACCCTGAGCTCCTATGGTGATGAGGAAAGCTGAGCTCCCATCAGGAAAGCCAATGAGACAAGCTTCTCCACAAGGCTGAGCAGTGGTCCAGCTTCCTCTTCAGAGCTAGGAAGTGATGCTTAAGATGAGGACCAGAGCTCCCCCACATGAATCACAGTCATTCCTAGCAACAACAAGGCCCTGAATTCCTCCTTCAACAAAACAGCCAAGTTCACTGGGAAAGCCAGCATGACGTGGTCCCCCAGCAGAACGGTCCAAGAGAAACCATGGCTTCCAACAGCTGCAACAACTTCTCCAAACAGCATCCTCTAACGGCATTCCAACAACTTCTCCTGTTTTGTCTTTTATGATGCTAGCAACAACCTTGAGGTGGGCCTCCTGTACCCAGCACCATGGTAGTTCAATTCAGCTGGGTGTAGCAAGTTGACCACCAGTTATCTATCCATTACAGGTAGTATGATTCACAGTGTAGAACCCTAACCAGAACACAAGAAAACTGTGCTTCGCTCCCTGCCCTACGTAGGTTATCTGTCTGCCTCTCCAGATCAAAACACAGAGCTGGGTCCACTTAACAAAGGCCTGTGATAGTATTCCCACTGTTGTATCTGTGACTCCTACTATTTCTTGGGATCAATTCGCTGCTGGCCTCACCCTAAACCCATGGAGGGTGAGAGAAGCCAGGGCCTTTGTAGCAGGAGGCCCACCAGAACCCACTCACCTTTGAGCGGGGCTTCAGGAGCAGCAGGCTCCCTCTGATGTCTGGCCTGGGAGGACTGTGGAGGGCACTCTGTGGAAGCACACCTATCTTACTGGGAGCAGGTAGCTGAAGAATTTTCTTTTCTTGAAATCTAAGTATCCCCATCCAAATTCTCCCACAATATCGAGCAAAGCAATCCACATGGAGCAGCTGATGGGGAGAGTGGAATTTTTCCAGTCCTCTCTCTCCATCCTCAGCCCTGCCCACCCCATGAAGGACAACCCAGAGGCAAGGCCACTCCCCTGTCCTATTGTCCAGCCCCTTCAGGGGGGGGGGCTTGCTGATGGGAGGTGCTGGTCCAGGTACAGAGGAGAGTGAGCCCAGGGTGGCCAACAGCCATGCTGCACCCCTCTCCACCCATCTATTCCCAGGACACCTGAGAGGCAAGGCCTCCAAAGCAGGGCAGCACCTCCTTCTGGAGCCCTGGGATGAGCTGTCAGGCCACATGAAAACCGTTCTCCTCAAAACTAACATTTTAATGCACTGTTTACACACAGATGCAAAAGGGGTTGCATAATTAATAAGAGGCAGAAAACTGAGAGACAGAGCACAAAGTGCCTTCTAGAGAAAAGCTAAATGAAAGCTCGAAGGAAGAGGGCTACCCTCCAAGTTATCCTGTGTGTCATCTATACAGCCCCAGGAGCTGGAAGGCACAGGGTGCTGTCCCCCACCCACCCTGCTAGGCACGGTGCATCCTACACTTGGTTTCCTGAGCAATGCCCTTCAAGAGGGTCCGGCACACTCCCTGAGACAATAGGGTGTCTCTGTGGTGAGAGACAGGGAGCCATGGCACCATCCTCGCTCCCCAGGGGGGACACTGCAGCTGCCTGGCAGGTATTCCTGGATGCAGCGCCAGCCAGGGGTGCTCACCAGGAGGCAGGAGCCTGGCACATGTGCTTCCCCTGTCTTCATGATAGGCAAAGGGAGCAGAGCTGTGCAGGCAGGCAGGCAGGCAGGGGCGAGCACGGCTGGTTAATCACTCCCTGCCGCCTGCACCCTCAGGCAGAATCATATTGCTTTATGCAGATGAATTCATAACAGTTTCTTCAATTTGGCTTTTATAGAAAAAAGTGCCAGCTCGTGTGCGCTGTGTCAACAGCTACCCGAGGGCCTACCACTTTACAACGCTAGTGTATTACTATTTAAAGACAAGCTTTTAGCTGAACATCAGTGCTGCCTTCGGAGTTTAATTACCGCCCTCCCCACGGGGCCCAATGAGCCATGGACTCCTCCCAAGGGGCCTCTGCTGGGATGATCGTTAACTAAGTAAGCAGATGCTAAACCGGGGCTCTTAAAGCACCCTCCTTGGGTTTCCTGCTCCACCAGGGACTGCAGGTGACCTGGCCATACCCAGTGTGATGGATTTTCACTGCAAAACAGCCAGAAGACCTACATGCAACATGTGTGAACTACATGCTACAACATGCACATATGTAACATTTACATTTCTTCTTCTGAACTATCAGGGAAAAAGCTCAATAGTGAAAGTATGCTTCTTCTTCTTCTTCTTCTTCTTCTTCTTCTTCTTCTTCTTCTTCTTCTTCTTCTTCT
>NDGM011238630.1:5111-19570 GCA_002564305.1 Octomys mimax | reverse complement strand
TATATATATATATATATATATATATTGCGATGGCTGCCAAAAAAAAGAAACCCTCAATAAATGCTGTAATTTTGTCATCATATTAAATGCACCAAAACTACAAGAATGTAAAGTGCCACATACCTATACTCCCAGCACTCAGAGGCAAAGACAGGAGATTCCCTGTGAGTTCAAGGCCAGCCTGAGCTTCAAAGGGAGTTCAAGACTAGCCTGAACTACATAGTGGAACCATGATTTGAAGAGACAAAAAGAAAAAAAATTGAAAGCTAATGTTTGGAGACAGTATTAGAAATTACTAAGTTCCCCCCAAAAGTGAGCTAGTGGAGGTAATACAAATTAGAGAAGTTCTCAAAGCACATTAAGAATGTGACAGCATCTACAATCAACAATGAAAGAAGTCTTGTATTTCTAGGGTCACAGAAGTCTAAATACCTGCACCATCCTTTTACTAAAAGCAACTTAATATGTGGAATAAAACAGAAAAATGTATTTAAATATTGTACTTTCTGAATATTCAGAAGGCCAAACCAAATTGAAAATATGACTTCATAGAGATAAGAACAATATGGAAGCTAATTTTTTTCATTGAAGATGTTCATTAACTTGAGCACTTTTAAATATAATGTTTGCCAGAGTAGAGGTTGTGAAATCAGGAAACAGTTCAGACTTGCTGAAGGATGTGAATAAAACACAGAAAACCTGTCTACAAAAAAAACCCTGAGGTGTGAAGAGGAGAGTCCTGACCAGGAGGCTACTTTCAGGACTGGTCTGGTGCAACACTGGCAGAGAGGAAAGTTGAAAACTCATGTGTCGAGAGGAACAAGAGGATCCCATATGATTTCAGAAAGATTGTCAAAACCTGGGGATGTAGGTAAATCATTTCTCCAAAGAAAGCTTTAGACCCAGTTTGCAGAAAATTCTGCAAAATACTCTAGAATCAAATGCATCTTTCATCAGCCTTTTTCTTTTGGGGGTGGATTTCAGGCAAGGGTCTACTGGGTGTTCAGGGTCTCACTCGTAGATCAGTGATGTTTACAGCCTCATAAGAACTGGGATTACATGTGTGTGCCACCACGCCTAGTCTCAATTGCAGTCTCAGCATGCCCTGGGGGCAGGGCTGGCACAGCAGGCCCGGGGATTGATCCCCTGGCCCCTGTGCCTGCTTGCATGTGCTTTAATCCTCTGAGCTATTTGGCTAACCCTTCATCAACCTTTTGGCATAAAAGCAAGAGTGTACAAATGTGTCCAAAGTAAATCTATTATATATAAAAACCTGAAATTCCAGTACAAGAATAAAGCACACAAAATGCAAAATGGCATTATGGACAAGTAACATGAACAACTATGGAAAAGATAAAATAGGAGGAAAAGCTTAACTGAAAAGTTGATAAATGAACCAATTAATGAATTCTATCACATAAACATACAAAATAAGTTAAATTCCATAATAATCCTATTAAATGCAGTGTTATTGATACAATTCATCATCTAGTCATGAGAGAAAGTTTCCATAGAAAACTGAGGACAATGACTTTCTTAAGATAGTGATCTTAAAACTATTATTATGCTTAGTGGTTAAATAATTACAATAGGGAACAAGGCACAGTTCCCCTTCAATAGTAGTTTATTCAGTCTTATCCTAAAACATCTTGCCAGTGTTTTAAGACAAGAAAATAGAGGACATAGATATTTGAAAGAATAATATAAATCACAATTATTTACATGAAGTATTAGAATTAATTACAGTAAAGCTATAATTAGAAATCAGGATAACTGTACAAATCTAAACATAAAAGCTAGAAAAATATAATAGAGCTAGTTAACAATTCCAATGATAAACTTCATAAAATAATCTTTGAAATATGTAAAAAATTGGGAAGAAAATTATAATATATTGATGAAATGTATTAAATACAATAATTGGACTAAGGAGATAGCTCAGCAGTCTAAGCATCTGCCTTTCAAAAGCAAGGACCCAAGTTCAACCCCAGTTTCCACATGCTGTTCTGGCCCTGGAACTCCAGGCGCACTGTGCTGGCCTGGAAACTGGGAATGGTGGTGCACACCTATAATCCCAGCACTGGGGAGGCTGAGACAGGAGGATCACTAAGAGTCTGAACTAAGTAGCAAGACATTGTAATAAATAAAAAATAAAAAAAACTAAAAATAAATAAATAATTTTTAAAATACAAAATGTTAAAAAGAAGAATTATGACCAACTAAATGAAGAATCAGTATCACAAAGATGTTGACTTCATCTAAATTTGACACATGCCTTCAAATAAATTATCTAGAAACTTCAAATCTAATTTTGATGGAGTTTGACAAACTTCAATTGCAGTACTCCTGGCATTTTGATAGATAGTCTTAACTACTATGGTCTCAGCATAACCATTAGGAAGAAATCTCCTAGCATTCTACTTAAAATTTTAAAGTCTACCCACTCCTCGATGCCACTGTTCTCTATACTGCTTACCTCACTGTAGCTTTTCTTTTTCTACTGGAATCATTGTATTCTAATGTGGAATCATCAGCAAAACCAGAAATTTTCAAAATATACATAAAATGCAATTTTACTTAAGTAAATTTCAGTCCAGGACAAATAGAAAACCATATCACATTATCCCATATGTGAAAGCATATCATCAAATAAAGGTCTTGAAAAGTACCACATTCTGGAGTATGCTTACTCTGAGTAGGAAAGAAAGATGTTTACTCAACAGAGAATGTGGCACATTGTAATAATAAAGACAAAAATAACAATTTCTATGAATTAGGGATGAACATAGGAATGCCAGTGACATAATTATTCTTTACAGACATTGTTTTTAAATCAAAAATAGCTTTAAGCCAAAGCTTACAATAAACCAGATTCAGCTCTGTAAGAATTCACAGGTCTTACTTAACCAAGAAACACAAGTCTTGTGAATCACTGTTAGTTTTTCCAGTTTTAGACATGAAGAGGTGAAAGTTGCTATGGGTTCCATTCCACGGTGGTCAGAGCTGAAACAGCAACCCCATCCAGATCCTCCAGCTTCAAGGCTAGCACCTAACTGGGGTTACACAGTACCCCAAAGCATGATACTTTGGCACTTGAGAAAACAGCAGATGCAGGACATTCTGTCTGATCTCTGGTTCTTCTCTCCCAGAATAGGTTATGAATGAATTCTTCGACCTTTGTCAGAACAAAATCATAAGATTCTCATATAAGTGATTCCTACTGTACACCCAGGAAAAAGAAAGTACCCTTTTTTGTGCAAAGGCAAGAACAAAGAAAAGTCTTACATATGTAGACCCTGCTCAGCCCACATCACTTTTATTCAGCCATCCCTTCCACGAGTAACTACTTCATATTATTTAGCACAAAAGCATACAAATTTCTTTCATGATTTGGGTCTTTGTTTCCTTATGAAGTCTTTCATGGCATGCATAAATTCCATTAAATATATTTCTGTGAGATTTCTTCATGCTAGTCCACATTCTGTTATAGTCACTTCAATTATGAAGCTAATAAGAAATGAATAAAAATATATTTTCTCCTTTGCTCATTTTGGGAAAGACCATCTGAGGGACATAAACTCACATAAGCCACCGTGTTTTATAAAACACGGTAATAAAACCACATTAGTACTACACTCCTTCAGACTCTTCAGGGTCTTTTCATTTAAATACACTCTACTCAAGACACTGTTAATTGAGGATAAGCAGAAAGAATATTCTGCATCAGCCTGGCTTCCACAAAAATGCCCACATGGCTGATTTAGTTCAGCCAGGAAGGGGAATGAATTGATTTTCTTTCTCAAGAATGATACTGTCCATAGAGATGTTTCTAGTGCCTAGGGAAAAAAATAAATGGATCCACACCATGTATGCACAATGTTACAAGATTAAATAAATGTAGAAAAGTACCATTGCTAGATACACAATCTTCAAATCAGATAGCGTGCTTTTTTTCTGAATCTTACCTATAAGTTTGCTTTAAAACTATTGCTCCATTTCTCACCTTAAAGTTTCAAATTCCATGTGTGCTTTTGCACACTCAGTGTGTGTTTAGGCAGTATCCTTTCAATGTTGGAAAACATTTTTGTCTACCCTGGGTGAGCACTTTCCACCTTTGTGTCACTGCTTTGGAAAGTGTGGTCCAACCTGGCCTGACTCTCCCAGCACCCAGCCCGTTTGCCAGCAAAAGGATATAAGATAGAACAAGGAAGTTTGCAGCTCCTGGAGGTACCCAAACATTTACCATGGACCCTTCAAAGGACTCTGCCCACTAAGATACAAGATTTCCTGGAAACTTTAACCACAGAGGTTCAATGGGATCTTCTCCCTAGGGTCCCCTGACATCTCCCCATCTCTATAAGAGACATCCTTCCTTTAGCTCAGGGTAGAAGGTCTTATGGCGCTTTCAGCCTGAACACTGGTACAATAAAGTCCATGCCATGTTGCCTTTACACAAGCTTGCTGATATGTGCTGGTTACTTATGTTACATTAAAACATCACTTTGAGTAAATATTTCTCAGGCTCTGGCAATAAGAAAGTAAGAATTAAAAAGCCCTAGGGTTGTCACTGAAGCCTTTAAACCACCCTGGTTTGTGCTATTTATAAAGAAAGGCTTGAGTGGGCATATAGGCTATATAAGGAGGGTAGAAGAGCCTGCTTCTACCTGCTCACTAAAGCAGTTTTTTGTTTCACTACAGAAGTCATGACTCTCTTGGAAAAGATATTCCATAGCAGCAGAATACCTGGAGGTCAAGTCATGCTGTCTTGCTTGATACTTTAGGAAATTACTCCAAATGTCTACTTCCAAACCTATAAATGGAGAATGAAAAAAATCTACCTGACAAGGTTTGCTAAGTGACACATTTTAGCTTAGAGCCTTCTGAATTCAAATGACAGATGTGAAGCACAAGGTATTAATAACCACGACAGATAGAAGAAAAAACATTGTAAGTCATTTCCTCTGGCCTGTACAATGGCCAAGCAAGTAAACATAATAAAAACAAAAATTGAAGTTTTAAACATGATTTTGCCAAGAAATTTTAACCCCACAGTTACAGGCACAGAAGATTTACAAGGATATTTATTGCAAAGTGCAAAAAAAAGTCCAAGTACCGATTCCCGGTTTGGCACAAAAGAGATAGAAAGCATACTAAGCTTTATTCTGAGAAAAATAATGAAAAAACCCTGGTTGGTGAGATCAAATTCAGTTGTTCGATACAATAACTGCAGTTGTAACTTGGGCTAGGAATTATTTCAAGTATTACCTGTTTGCTAGGAATTATTTCAAATATTATTTCAAGTATTAAGTGTTACTGTACCAGTGTGCATTCAAAGATCCCAAAAATGGACATTTTAAAACATAAATAATTTACTCTGAAATTCACAGCAACAGAAGTGACCTTATGCAGTCACTTTCAGCTTAGTACACATTTGCAGCGTTCACCTTCCTTGTGTGAAGCTATTATGTGTCTGTAACACATCTTAACTCATCCTGCAACCCTTTCTCCTTCCATCTCCCTCCATCTCTTCCCAATAGAGAAAGATCTCTCTCCTTAACTTCTTCTGATATTTTCTCTTTAGTGATAATTCAAGTTTCTCAAATAAGAGAAACTATGCAATAATTAAATTTATTTGTCTGTCTCATCTAACATCATGTCCTCAAGGTGCATCCAATTTCCTACAAATGACTCAAGTTTATCATTTTTATGACAGAGTCATACTACGGGGTGGGCAAATACAACATTTTCTTTATCCATACATCTGCTGCTGAGCCTATAGATCACTTCTGAAATTTAACTTCTATGAATTTTGCTGCTACAAACATAGGTCTGTATGTATCACTGTTATACGATGTCTTTAATTCTATCAGGAAGATGCCTAACAGGGGAATAACTGGGTTGAATAGAATTTCTAGTTTTAGTTTTTCGAGGAATCTCCACTTTGATTCCCATAGAGTTTGTACTAGTTTATATTCCCAGCAACAGTGCAGAAGTGTTCCTTGCCCCCCAACCCCTGTTAGTATTTGCTATTATAGTTATTTAATTTCTTGATGATGCACATTTTTTTCTGGACTATGATGGAATCTCAATGCTGATTTAGTTTTCATTTCTCTAATGGCCCCTAATGTTGAGCATTTCTTCATATATTTATTGGAGATCTGTACTTCTTTTTCTGTTAAATATCTATGCATTTCGTTTGCCTATTTTTAATTCAATCTTTTAATTGAAATACCTATTTTTTCTGTTATTTGGATATTGTAAATATAAGTGTGTGGTGATATTTCTTTGTGTATTAATTTGCATTTTCTGGTGGCTATAAACATAGAAAATCTTGTTGTATGTTCATATGTTATGTGCAGCTCCTTGGATACCCATGGCTTGTGCCCCTTTGACACTGGATTGATTTTCACTCTTGAGTTTTGATAATTATACACCTATTGAAGGTACTATTCCTATGTCATATGAAGGATTTGCAAATATTTTTGTTTTATCTATAGCTCCTTTTTATAGTACAGTCATAAATTAAAATTCATTTCCCTTTTTCAAATAGAATTTTAATTTTTATGAGATCCAATTTGTGAATTATTCCTTTTATACATCTAGCTTTCAGTTTCCAGTCTGTGAACTCTTCATCTATTTCTGTATCCATGATTTGGATGACTTTTGCCTAACTCTTTGACAGTTTTCTGCTTTACATTTACATTCATGGCCTAAATTGGGTTCGTTTTCATGTGGTATGAGTTTCAGATTGAGGTCTCACCCCCATCCCATGGATGTCTGGTCCTGCAGCTCTATTTGCTGTAAAAGTTTCTCTTCTTCTTGGGAAATGTTAGGCTTTTGGCAAAAGTCAGTTGGGCATATTTCTGAGTCTGTTTCTGGATCTCTTTCTACTCCATCAGTCTTCATGTGCCTCTTGGTCAACACCACGCAGTATGGGTTACTCCAGTTATAGAAGGACTTGAGAGGACCTGGAGTGACTTCTCTCTTACATCTTCTTTGTCAAGATTATTTCAGCTTTCCTATAGTAGTGATCTTGTCTATGTGTGCAGAATTCTTTGCTGAGATTTTATAATAAATTGCATTAAAACTATCATCATTTGAGGGACAATTGACATCTTTACTATGCTAATTACTTAGGAAAAAGTAGACAAATTTCATCATTTGATTAAAAAATGCAATATGTCTCTCAACTTATGTGGTGCTGTTTAATTTCTTTTATGAACTTCTTGTAATGTTCATTATATATATTCAGTATTTACAGGTAGGGAATGTTCTAGTACTTCATGTGCTTTTAATTTTAATTTTCATATGCCCGTTGCTGTTGTTATACAGCTGATTTTTATTTCTTGGTCTTGTATTCTGAAGCCTTAGTAAAGTCCCTTAATAGATCCAGAGCTTTCCTTTTTATCAGTTCCTTGAATTTCTTACATAAACAATCATGGCCTAAGTAAAAGAGAGACTTAATTCTTTCTACTCAATCTCTACTCCTTAATTCCTTTATTGTATTATTTAATTTTTCATGAGTATGTGTCCTTTTATCTGTAGGGTTTTTGTAGATTTGTTTTATCAAGCTGTGATAATTCCCCTCTATATTTAACTGGCTTTTCAAGTGTTGAATTTTGCCAAGTCCAATTAATTAACTTTTCACACTAGATGACACAATCAAATGATTTTTCTTTTCTTTTTTATTTGTTAAGCTAAATTCTTATCACAACTTGAATGACACATCACATAGTGCCAACATAAATTATCCCTCTTGGCGTTTACCCTTATCACTGTGCTCAGGCAGTGCTTTGTCCACTGAAAGTTATTCACTGTGTTCCTCCTTGCTATTCTAACCTTTTACAAGGAGTCCCAGATGCCAGGTCTACACTTCAAGGAGAGGAGAGTTACCCTCCATCTCTAGGGAGATGAGTTCAATATTTCAATATGTCAATAGATTTGAATAGAGTTCAAATATATTGAATTAAAGATCTGTCTGTTCTCACTTATTCTCCTTTATATCAGTATAGACCTATGGAGATTGATTTTATGCCTTGTGTTGTTTCCCACTACTCTTGTTTGTTGTTCAAACTATTCCAATCTTGAACATTGCCTGTTAGGAAAGACTCATGAGCACCAGCCACAAATAAAGACACACGGACACTCAGTGCAAGCAAAAAAGGGCTAGAGCAAAAAGGCTGCCACCTTGCCCTTGGTTTTTATTTTTACATATTTTGAGTCTCAGATTTGGGTTACTTTAGGTGAAAATAATAAGATCCCATCATATGTGTCCAAGATTAATGTTTAGGCTATATTATATGTGAGAACCTCTTAGGCATCTGGGAACAAGGACATAAAAGCAGGTTGTCCTTGAGTACCAAGTGTTCTTGGTTACTCCCGCAGTTGTTGACCTGTGTTCTTTTTCCTCATCCCACATGCCTTGCAGGTTATCTAGCACTCTTTATATTAATTCTTTCTTATCCCAACAGTCACCTGCTAGTCCATCTCAGTTCTGAGTCTTTGATATGCCCACATCATTGAAGTTTTAAAAACAATTTTCTTATTTTCTGGCACTGACAGATGCTCTAAGTTAATGTTATAAATTCCTTGTCTGATTCTAGAACCAACTATTTCCTTTAAAAGTCCTGCTACTCTTCATTGAAGTTTTATATTTGAACTTAAAATCCAGGCACTATATATGTTCTAAGCTACTGGATGTTATTAAGTACGAACCCACACAATCAACCAGACCAGGCATCCTGACGCAAGTAGATTTACTGGGGACAGCAAGCAGGCTGGCTGACTAGTAGACCAAGACAACAGCAAAAAAGGCAAATCACGGGGCTTTTTAAGGAGTAGGAAGGGTGTTCGTGAGCTAGAATAGCTGAGGGAGAGCTAATCTTGGCAGGGCTACTTGGTCTGTGGGGACCTTTGAAGTTAACAAAGGAGAGCTTTTGTGGTTGCTCGCCCAGGTCAAAGTTAGGTGGACTTGTTCTGCCTTTTCTGCACTTTACTCTGTGTGGAACCAAGGGGGAGAGTTTGGGGACAGGGTCCCCAAGAAAGTTAATGGGAGAGTGGTTGGGTCAGGGTGCCTGGGAAACTTTGAGTCCAGACCTATCAGGGATCATTCCCCTGAGGGCTTCTCAGCTGACAAAACAAGGAAATAAAGGTGGCTTAACTTCTCTCTCTCTCTCTCTCTCTCTCTCTCTCTCTCTCTCTCTCACACACACACACAATATGCAAATACACATGATATGCAAACCCATATACTTCTTACATGTGACCATCTGTGTATATACTACTATAAATATGAGTTTATATTAACATCTACACTCAACTCATGGACACATAGATCATGTTAGCACACATTGCACTCATCCACCATAATTTAAGTTACTCACTTATGGTTCATAATTAGCACCATGGTATCAAAAATATTAGTATGTTGGATATGTTTGTTATGGTTTGTGTCTAATTGTCCCCCCAAAGCCTCATGCAGTTATGGGACAGACTTCCACAGTTTGTGATTAATTCCTGATCCAGTGCTGAGATTATGGGTGTGAGTACTGCTGGTATTATGGATGTAATGATGCTGGAATTTGGGTATGAGTGCCATATCCAGCCTGGAGTGGATAGCCTGAATGCAAGATGGGACAGACTTGCTCTCTGTTGCCTTTGTTGCTGCTACTCCTCACTTTTGCTCTTGCTCTTTTGCTGTTTTCCTCCACCATGGACTGCTGCCCTCTACCATCTGCCAGTCTGCTGTGGAGCCAGCTGAGTATGGACTGAAACCTCCACTAACTGTGAGCCAAATAAATCTTTCCTTCTTTAATTCTGAGTGTTGAGTATTTTGTCCCAATAATGAGAGAAACATAACTGAGACAGTGCATGTAAATAGAAACTTTACTAATTGTTTGATTTTGCTATGAACTGAAAACTGCTCTACCTTAAAATCTATTTTTAAAAATGAAGTTGTAGGGAAATAGGTGTTTTGGGGAGAAAGGTACTTTGAATACACTTATAAAATATACAAAGGCTTGTGAAGAAATTGAGAAAGAAGTTGAAGCAACTGGCAACTAATGAGAAATTATAGTATATGGTAGTGATAGACTGGTAAACTAGCTTTCCACAAAGAGTAAAGTTCTGATTATTCTGATATTAGTGCTTTCCAACATCCTGGTATAAATACTCCTGCCTAATTTTGATCTGCAAATGCTGACATAGAATCAAAAAGAAAAGCATACATTTGGCTCTTGCAGTCCAATAGCAGCAGACACCAACAAATCAGTCCCTAAAATGCAAATCTCCTTTAAATCTACACTAATTCCCAAACAAAACAACACAACGCCATCAATGCACGATTTCCTTATTTTTTTCATCATCAATGTTTACTGCAAGAAAACAGACATGTACTTTTATAGTACATTATCTTATATTGTCAAAAATAATATTAATATTAAAATAATATGATCTTGAAATTTCCTTCATTTTTAACTTCAAATTCTCTCATAATCTTTGAAAAATTATAGATCTAATGAATTTTTTAAAATTATTTTCTACATTTATATTTTCAAAGCTAGTCATTAGATTGATTAAATAATAAGTTTAATTCATACCTTCCAAATTGATAAATATTTTCATATTCTACTATGTTAATATAGTGATGTCTATTTAATTTATTTTAAAAATAAAGGCTATTTAACTAGTGTTCTCTGAAAATACTGAAGAGAGTAATGATTGATTACATAAAAGTAGATAAAATTTTAAAAAGTGGAAAAATTCTATACAATTAAGTAAGCCCTAAAAAATGATAGAATAAGGTAGACTGTTGTCAGGCGTAGCCATCCTGTGGCATTTTAAAATCATTACATTCAACATTAACTTTACATCTAATCTGTTAAAAAAAAAAAAAAACCACAGACACAGAAGGAGACAGAGAGACAGAAAAATTTAAAGATTTTGAAGTCAGAGTCTAGGTGATATGAGAAAATTAGGGTTAAAAAGTCTAACGCTTACTGTGCATAGAGCCATAGAGCACTAATAATTATAATCATTTGGACAACTTCCAGGTATTTTGTGCCAAATATGTGCCCAGACCTCATTAACACTGTTCAACCAGCGCTCGTGAAGGATCAGACTGGACTTGCTGTTTGCAGACCCTTCTGGCCACCTAGTGGAGACGCTGCTTTCCCTTTGCCGAGTGCCCAGCGATGCCCCTAGCAGGAGGTAGCGCTGAGGTGCGTTCTCGTAGCACAGTGCCTCTCTTCTGTACCTGACATTGCTGTCTTTCGGAAATGTTCCTCTGGTCTTGGTTTCTGGTTTTCTGCTGCCCAGGATCTTCTGCTGTCAGCTTTGTGGGTTATTAAAATTCTTCTTCCTTTCCCAAACACTCTGTCATTGATTTTCTGGCCTCTTCTGTGCACTGCTCTCTGTGAGCACCTAATTTTAGTTTTGTGGTGGTCATTTATCTGCTGGATGAGGCCTGTGATGGAGCCGCATCTGCATCCCCTGACCGCTCTCTGCTTCTAGTCCTGCATCCTTTTCCACACTGAAACCTGAAAATGAGTCATTGTCACCATGAGGGTAAACTTGGAGCCAATATGGCAATCACTTAAATCTCGAAGATCTTTTATTTTCCTCATGTCCATGTTCTGGACCATTTCCTCGCTATACCCAGGCCCACTAGCACCTGACTTCTAGAAGAATGGGATTAACTTCAAGAAAAACAAACTCTGGAGAATCAGAAATACCTTGAATATAAAATCACTTTGTTTCCTAGTGTGGCTGAAATAAGCTTAATGGTCTCTGAAAACACCAAATAAAGACAGAAATAATGGCTTCATCTCCTGAAGGTAGTGATCTCTGAAATTGGATAGCATAAAACAATCAATTGGTCTTAACCATCATCATCAGGTTGAAAATGAACAAGCAAATACTAACAAAGGAGCTGGATATCCACATCCCATGAAAGTCAAACCATTTATATTAGACTAACATTTGAACATTCAATGATTAGTATCAATGTTATTGCACTAATGTTAAAATTAATACATCCTTGAACATATCATATTGAATATTGATTAAATATAGCATGACTGAAAGAACCTAGAGATTGATTATAATATTGACATAGGAGATTAGGATGGCCACAGCTGACTGGGGAAGTAGGCTAAATTACAAGACCCCAGACATAGACAGAGAACAGTTCCCAAAGCCCTGCACATGAATTTCTTGTGAGATGTCCAGCAGGCCTTCAATAAAATGACTTCATCCTGATGTCAGCCTGAGAAGTGGAATCAGAGCACCAGCTTTCAGGATCTGTACATAGAAATGTGCATGGATTTTCTCCAAGTTTACACAATATAAAAAGACACAGAAATCAAGAAGAGATTGTTGTGATGGCTTTCCTCACCATAGCTTGCCCTGCTTTCTCCAGGGTGTCCTTTTATCTTGCTTTATCCTCTATGTGTTCCAAGCTCACTTTGCAGAACCAGTTTCTCTCTCACTCTATTTTTACTTTTTCAAATAAACTTTTCCACTGCCTTCTGCTTGTTAGTTAATTTCTTTGTTCAAGAAGAGAAGAACCTGGAATCTAACTCTAGAGGGAAACACTAGCAACCCAGTGCCCAGTAACATTTAGTTTGATGAGTCACTTTTAGAAGGCGTTCTAAGGCACAATATTTTGACATTACCCAGAAGATTCCAAAATAGCTTTAAAATTTCATATGTTATCAAGAAAAATTGATCCACTTATCCTGCAAATTTAATATTTTATTGAATAAACATCCTATTATTCCACTAAGTAAATAAGTTCAAATAGAATTGTGTTCATTTGTCTTATACTCACATCTTGAAAACAAGTCTAAAAGCACTTTTTGAAGCAGAAAGACACCTTTTCTTTATTTTTACTGCCCACTGGCATTCACTGCAGTGATATCTAGAACATGGCTTCAGCCACTTCAGAACTTACTGGTAAAAGTGCAATTGGACTTCTGTTTTGTATTTTGTGAATTTTATACCCACCAAGGCCTCCCGAGTTTAGCTCAAATAAACCCTTAAGAATTTTAACGAGGACAAATTAGTTTTACAAATGCACATACAGATTGAACATAAAATCAACTGTCTTTGGGGATATCATCCCACAGACACATCATTAATTACAGCCATGAAATACAATATAAATAATGTACATTCACATTTTTCACATTTCAAAATGAAAGTACAGACACAGTTGATTCATTCTACCTGACAACTCAGAACCGTCCAAATCAAATATAGGCTTTTTTATTACAGAGCAATCAAGCCTCTAATTAGGGCTGGCATTTCACCCATCATCTTCCTATCATTACCATTGCAGCTTGTGCTTTTGACAGTCTAGAAAAAGCTGGGTGGGAAAAATAACAGGATAAAAAGGACTACTTTTTTAAAGAACAATTTCCATGACACAAGTATGATTAAACCAAAAGGTTTTTAAACTTACATAAATTGCATAGAACAAACTTATACAATTAACTACATTTTTTAACTAACAAGGAAATTTGAACTTTCCCAGATCCGAACACAATGCTCAAAGCTAGTGATCTACTTTATTATTGTTGTGAAATAATTTCCATATCTGTTTTCCCAAACTAAAAGCCCCTTGTAATCTCTGCTCTCTGTTTCTAGTTTTCTTGATTATTTTAATCTACATATCTCTTTGGCACTGACGTTCAGCCATCAAGAAGAAACCCTCCTGGCCCTCCAAAACAAACCCAAGCATCTCTTCTTCAAAGAAAGGCACTGCCTCCCTCCTCCGCTGTTCTTCAACTTTGTACTCAGTTAAGCACAGTGCCTGGCATGAGGAAGCTTGTAACTAACATCACGAGTGTCCCCCAGATAGGATGAGAGATGGAAGGACTAAAAGTAACTGACATTTTTAAGCCACTACTTTGAGACAGTTAATTTGATACAAGTAGCTCTGTCATTTGGATATAGAGTCGTTTTGCTTTTTATAAAATCTCCCATCAATTGGCAGTCAGAGACACATCCATGAAATATATTATTATATTTGTGCTCTTTATTTAGGTCCATAAGCACTTTCCTATTTTACATCCTTCTCAAATATTCCTTGGATTGCTTAATAGTCTCTTAATTACTCCAGACCAAGAGGGATCCTCCAAGTGATGTTTGCTGAGAATAGCTTTGCAAGATCCTCATTCTCTCATTTTACACTATTGATTCTTCCAGTTTCCTGAAGAAGTACTTTTGAAACTGTCTGGACTGGCCAGATAGTTCAGCCCCCCGGGGCAAACTGAGAAGGTAATTGAGACTGAGCATGGTGGCACATGCCTGCAACCCCAGAATTTGGAAGGCTGAAAACAGGAGGATCACTACAAGTCCAAATTGTGTAGTGAGACACTATAAGCCCTGCACTAAATACACACACACACACACACACACACACACACACACACATATATATATATATATATATATAT
>NDGM011238615.1:1489-12756 GCA_002564305.1 Octomys mimax | reverse complement strand
TATATATATATATATATAGTATTTGAATATATACTATATACTATATATATACTATATATATAGTATATATACTATATACTATATAGTACTATATATATACTATATATATATAGTATATATATATATATATATAATCTTTGAAGCAGTTATGAAAGTCTTCTTTTGTTAGTGTCTTTGTTAGTGTCATTTCACATAAATGAAAAACATTTATGTGGCATTCTCATCCACTTTTTTCACTGGATCTGCCATCACGTGACATCTGCCTTTGTTCCAATGTCAAAATGACTATGCAAGACACGTTTGGAATTGAGGCAGCCCTAACATTACACTGAAGACAGTCATGTAAAATTTCCAGATCTGGTTCAGAAGGTAATAAGGAAGATGGACTAATCATCTCTCCAGTCAAGGAAGTATGCAAGGGGGAATAACAGTAATGTGTCCTTTCCTGTAATTTAAAACATTTAATTATGCACCTGTTGTTCAATCGCAGTTTATGTATTTGTTGTATCACAGGTATTATCATGAGTTGAAATGTACTGCTTTTGTATAAAATTTGTTTTGTAAGTCATCTTCCTTCCAACTTTTTCTAGTTCAGAGTGAAAGACAATATGATTTTACTTTTGCCAATAAAATGTGATCATGTTTTACTTATATCATCTTGGTTTTCAAGTTAAGTTATTGACAATTCAAAACTTTTAATTTATGTAAGTGAACATATATTTTACCTGTGTGAATTCGTGTCCCAAATATCACATTTCTTAAATAAAATGGACAAATATAAAAAATTCTATCAGTTATAGTAGAGAAATTAGCATATATGCACTGTGCCATGTCATTACAATTACTACTAAGATTGCAAGCTTTCCTTAACATTGCAGAAAAAGGTGAAATTCTAGGTGAACAATAATCTTTAGAGTACTAAGCTTTGTCCATGTCTGACAAACACTATTAAATTTAAATGGTATTTGAAAGCCTTCAATCAGGCTAGCCTCAATAACAGAGTGAAAATTTTAAGTATTTTTCTTTAGTCAATAACAACTAAAAACTCCACTTTAATGATTATCATGTAAATATCCATCATGCATTCCTCCATTTGATTAGTGTAATAAACCAAAACAGAAGACTTAAATAAAATTATTGATTTTGCTTTTATAGAAATCACTGTTCCCAGTGCATTTGCATTAAGCAATCTGAACTGTAATGATAGATATAATAAAAATAAAATATTCTAATAAATGAAACATTTCTGGTGGAGTTTCCAGTGTGATAGAAAAGATTTTGTTTTAGAAGGCCGAATGTCCATAGCTTCATTTTTCCTTCCCTGACACACAGACAGATCTGTTTGAATCACATCTGTTCTGGTGTGCTGGATCTGGCCCTTATCAATTCACAAAGCTTTTGTCATATTCTGCAATATAAGAAGATGGTTAATATTTCAATTCCATACGCTGGTAGTATTTATAAGTGAAAACCAGTTAATTCAGTTTTGTGTGTTTTTCAGAGAATTCTTTGTTAAGCATTAGCTCACATTATCTAAAAAGGAATCTATACAACTCAAGGTTCAGCTTCTTAAGCAGGTGTCAAAACATTGTTATTTGAGACCAAACTTCTGGAAATGTATTCTTAATGTGTCACTGAACATGTCTGAGATCATCTTTATTTTGTTTATTTCAAATGACACCTTGACTGGATCATTTGCAAAGTTTTCTTCCAAGAGTGTCTGAATCGATGACCATATGTGTTTTTACCTCACTCTACTCCTGACAGAGAAAATAATGAAACTAGTGGCTATAGAACTGAATAATATGGGAATCTGATTCTAATAAAAAGCTACAGAACGCAGTAAAACCAGAGAGCAGCATTAGTGAATATGGTTAGCACCGTGGGGGCAGACATACAGGGAGCACGGTGTGGTGAAATTTGAATAACGTCGCTAAGATCACAGCAAACAGGTAATTTAGCTCTGCAGTATTGCTGTAAAGAAATAAATGTCCATTGCTGCCATATATTCTGATTTTAAAAAGAAATCAAAATTTCAATTAAAAATCATTGTTAGCAAGAAACTTTAGTTTTAAGTGTCTATGTTGTTAAAGATCAGTAGTTTGGAATTCAATTGTTAGTCACTAGTCTACTATTCTATAACCAGAAAATGAATGAAAAACTACAGAATATATTTGTATTTTGAGACTTTAATAAAGACCAGTATTACATTGCATAAATAGGTAAGTACCAAATGGTTAGCAACGAATAACTTACTAAAAATTGGTTTTGACTGTAATATCTAAATTAGACTTTAATCATTTAAAATCGAAATATTAGTAACTATTATATATGAAATACTAGAGTAAAAGTGTACAATTAAATATATATTAAAAGTAGAAATAATAAAATGCTGGCCATGAGTTAGAATTCCAGAGATTCCACTGCAAGTCATCAGCACTGAATACTGTACTTTTTTTTTTTGCGGAACTGGGGATAGAACTCAGACCTTTGCGCTTGCCAGGGAAGTGCTTATTCCACGGAGCCATCTTCCCGGCCCTAAAACTGTACTCTCAGAACCTGTCCTCTGGCAATTTCCATCACAGATAGGATGCTCATGTGCATAAAATAGAATAAATACATATAAAAAATTGCCACTAGGAATTTCAGCAAATCACATAACAATGACATTCTTTTTCTAACTCAATGTTATTTACATTAAACTTTTTAACAAAATTATATATTTTAAGAAAACATGCTCTAAAGGCAAACTTTAATTTTTATTGCCACCTTTTCTCTTCTGGTTAGACACATATTTTATATCTTATTTGATTTCAAATGTATTTTGATATAGCGTATTTCAAATGTAGGTGGCTTGAATTTTACAAATAATATGGCACACCATCAATCAGCTTTCCATATGAGATCTTGATTTGGTTCTGCAGATGTCAGCTGAAAGCCTGAGTAGATAAATGATCTTAAATTTAATGAAATGCTTCAGAAGTCAATTATAAAACTTGTGCCATGTCTTTTAGAATTGAAAAAGACAACTGTTGCAATTCTATTTTAGTTAGAATTATTTAAAAGTTTTGAAATAAGTTCGGGTTTGAAGTTTGGCCTAAAAATCCTTAGCATGATGGACAGTTTGTTTAGTTATTTAGTTACATCTGCGAAAAACGATCTGTTTTTCATCTTTGGTCAGGAAACACAAGGCAGAGGAAGATCAAGGTCTGTGATAACTCATACAACTAGGAATACATTCACTTACTGAATATTACTTTGCAGAGTACAAAGGTCTATAAATCAACACTATTATATTGAAAATCATATATCAAAAATGAATGAAAAAATAATGCAAGTATTATCATTGCATTATAAAGTTATATGTTTCTATGAAGGGATTGGGAGAAAGAGAGACGCTCCTAGCAACTCTGGGTGACTAATAAGTTTATGCTCTTGAATAAATCTGATCCTCAAAAGTAGGCTCTACCAAATTAGAATTGCACTATCTTAAAAATGTTTAAACTTTTCCACATGCAAATGGATACTTTGTAAATACTTTATAGTACTTTATAAATACTTTTATATATTTTCAATGAGTCTATCCTTTAAAAAGTTTATTGCTAATCTGGAACTTTTATATGATATCATATCATACCAGGTTTAGTCTTCCTAGTCCAATGTCAGAAATGAAATTTTGCAATATTCTTAGAGTTCTCTAGCAGTTGTAAATTTTTTCTCACTTTTCCAAAATTTTCTACTTATTAATATAGGATGGTATTCTAGTCTTATTTAAAATTTGAAATAGTTAATATTATTATTTGAGCATATGAATACACAGATATCAATTCTAGTGTCTTTTTTGCGGAAAAAGATGTTAAACTGGACAGAATCCAAACACTTGTCTCCAATATGTTGGCGGAACAATATCCATGCTAGCATAGTGTTCTCTTTAACATATCAACTAGTGACTTTACAAAAAAAAATCCCCAATCAGGGCACTGAGATAGCTCATCAGACTAAGCACCTGCTCAGGCAAGCGCAGGGACCAGGGTTCAATCCCCAGCACCATATGCCACAACGGCCCTGTACCAAGACGCACTGAGCAGGCCACCGAGACTGGGTGTGGTGGCGCACATCTGTAATCCCAGCTCTAGGGAGGCTGAAAACAGGAAGATCACTAGGAGTCAGAGATGCATAGTGAGACACTGTATCAAATACATAAAAAGAAAAGAAAATCCCCAATTACCTCTAAGTAGTACAAGGTCTACAGAATTTGGGGGGAGGGTGTGCAAAGCTTCCCCAAACAGTTCATTTCATCATGAGTCACGAGGCTAGAATGACACAAAGTCATTTCCTACCACTTAGGCCACTGGAGAGGAAGCTGAGAGACAGTAATGACAGCACAACATTTAAATGGTACTTTTCTACCAAAGAATGTGTTTCCCACTGTACCTATATCTGCTTCAGGTCCTTAGGTTATTTGAGGGTAAGAAGAAAAAAGCCAATCTTCAAAGTTTTATTATATAAGTACCAAAAAATGATGGAAGTGAAGAGAGTTTATCTGGTTTGCCTTTAAAAAAAAATTGCTCCTGCCTGTTCAGTTCTCCACAAAGTTCCCTTTTCCGTCTCCCCAGTTTGTCTGCCTTCTCAGTAGGTCTCTTCGTGATCACATTCTGTCACAGTGAGAAATCTAAGAGCTCATTTCCTGAGCACACCAAGTTAAATGAGAGTCCCAGAAAAAGGAGTTTCAATCCAACCATACATCATGACACATAGAGCAGAGAGACGCACTCAGTGGGTTTGGAGCATATTCCTGTTACCCTGAATTGCTTCTCAATAGTACTCATTTAAATAGTTGTATGTTTACATAAATGTATAACTGTCCCTTGTCTATGCAATCCTCTGGGCTACCAAGCTGGGATTTTGTCCCTTGAGGAGACACACTTTTATTATATTCTTTGCACTTTCTGCCCCCTCCCAGCTCTTCAAAGTCCAGTGAGGAAAAGAATGTGCTACAGCAGAAGTGTGTTCATTCATTCTTTTCAAATGTGGGATCATGTGATTCCATGAATTCTGCTGCTTCAAATGCAGCTCGATAGGAATGCTTTGAATGGTACACTGCTAAAATATTTATACAAACATATTCTGTGTTAATTATTTCCAGTAACATAATCAGCTTTCCTAATTTTGAAATTAGCAACAATTCTGTTGTCGGCATCTGTTTCAGGCAAAAAGAAAAAGAGCAAATATTTGCCTGCTGAAAAGATGCTGGTAGACTGAATTCTTCCTCATCAGGACTTTCATTAATGGAGACCTGCTGATGGATGGAGATAGAGAATAAACACTTGTCAGAAGGACTAAACTCATCTATGTTTTAAATGCTATTAATAAGCAAAAATAAAGTGGGTCTGGGAAAGTTGCCACAACCACCCCAACTGTTTCCCAAAATTATTGTTTTAAAGTATATATTGTTGGGGCCAGTCTGATAGCTCAGCAGACTAAAGCGCCTGCTTAGGCAGAGCACAGCGGCTGGGTTCGATCCCCTGGTCGGGTGGGCCCCACCCCCGTCTGCAGGACTCACTGAGATGGTGATTGAGACTGGGCGTGCTGGCACGGGTCTGTAATCCCAGTGCTTAGGATGTTGAAAACAGGAGAATCACTATGAGTCCAATCTACATAGTGAGACCCTGTAGACCCTCTCCCAAATACATTTAAAAAAAAAAAAGATATTGTCATGTACTTTTCTTGAAGACTACTGAAAAGTAGACATGATGGTTTGAGATTAGTTTATCATCTTTTAAATATTTTATATGTGGCTATAAAATAGTTTCTCTAGCAATTTTACGGAAGCCTATTTAGGGTAGCACAATCATTCATGGAAATAATACAAATTTAGCCAACACTTGCTATCAATAATAATTTTATTTTTAATAATTTGCAGTAGAAAGAAAAGGGGTTAGTTTCTAATGATCCAAATTATCAAAAATATAGGATAAGTGTGAAGTGAATGCCTCACATTTTAGCTTTGTTAAGCTACGACCTACTGTCATGAGCTTCCTTCAGTTATTTCGACTTGTTTATTAATTTGGTGTAAATACAACTTAGTACCTGATACAACGAATTTCTAAATTTATATTCCCTTTCCACTGCTTATTTGTTTTTAATATATTTGGTACAGGGTCTCACCACGCAGCTCAGACTCCTAGTGATCCTCCTGTTTTCAGCCTGCCCAGCACTGGCATGACAGGCGTGCACCATCGCCTCTGGTCTTGGTGGCAGCACACACAGCCAGCCACAGCCTGTGGCACCGCAGATAGAAATCCAGTCCCTGAGCTTGCCTAAGCAGGTTCTTAGTCTTCTGAGCTTTCTCGCTGGCCCACTATTGTTTAATTAATTATGGCAAGTCACACTGAAATGTTACAAAGGTCAAGGAAATCCAGTGTGTAAAATTTATTAAGGGGACTCTATACAAGGTTTTGCAGTTGCTTCACTGCACTCTAACCTTTAGCTTTATTTTTTGACCAAAAGAGAAACAGATCTGTTTCTCTTTGACCAAAAGAGAAACAGAGACTTTATCACATCTACAGTAACTTCATCAGGCAATATTTTCTTCAGAAGTGCATCTTAAATGAATGAAAAATGCAACAAAACTGTGCTTTCACTATGAAAACAATTCAAGGTTGACAATGAAACTTGGCACTGAGTAAAACCAGTTTATTCTGGGAAGGAATTCAAGCATATTCAGCTTGCAGAAGCTTTAGTCTCAAGGAAAAATCACCACCTAAACTTCAATTGTATACGACATAACAAAACAACTTTAGGAGACAGTAAGGTATACATGAGAGCTTATTCATATTTACAGGTAAGAAAAGAAAACTTACAATAATGGTCCGATGTATAGATTTTGGAAATTGAGGAGAGAAATGAAAAACACACAAGACACCAGCACTTCTGATTTCTGTGACTCTCAGGAAGCCGCAGATGGTATGTCTCTTGCCAGGTGGTTCTTTGTGAGTCCTCATAGTTAGGCTCAATACCAAACCAATCACTTTTCTGTGATGAAGTGTTTTTATGTGTTCACATGGGTCTTCCGAATGAGATGTCATTACTTTAGCAATGGCTCTGTTCAGCTGTGTTCCCTGATTCAAGGTTTTGGGTAAACACATCAACCCAGGCCTTGCATCTCATGTCAATCTCACCCACTCAACTCCATGCCTGCTCCAGATTCAATACTTTAGGGTCAAATATTATTTTTCCTTTAAACAATAATTAGCAACGAGTTATGTCTACCTTCTGGTATGATAAGTTATTTCATTATCTTTCTTGCATATTTGAAATATGGGTGGTGATTTCTCATGGGAACCAAAAGTCTTTCAAGTTAAATAGAAGCAAGGTTCTTAGGGATGAAGTATCATTTAACAAAAGTTTTATATCAGTAAATATCTGTTGTAACTACAAATAGTGACAACTGTATGGTAGAACACCAGAGTACCTAAGAGGTTATCTCAATCATTCTACCTTAAGAACTGAGGAAAACACATTAACATTTTAGAATTAATTATGCCGCTCAAGTGAGAATACCATTGTAGGATTACTTGAAGGAAATTATTATGATAGTTAAGATTAGTTTAATAGACGGTGAAGACAAATCACAAGTTTTTGTAATACAATTCTACAGAACATTTTTCATATAGTGGATAGCCACCTATTATATTTAAGTTTCATCTTCAGAAAACCACATTAACCACAAACTCCCTATCTTGAAACAAGAGTCCAAGAGAGAAAAAAGAATGTCATTTGACGTATAAGTGGGGAACAGAGAGTGATCCTGGCTTCTTGGCACACACTGATGAGAGCAAACAGTTAAGGCATGGCAGCGTGTGTTTTCCAACACCGCTGAACTTAAGGGGACTCTATAATTGCGAGTTTTGTCTCTCTGAACATTCTTCTCAGTTTATGTCATCTATGGAATGTGAAAATGTAAATGACAGTTTGAGAAGTCTACCACAAGGTTGTTTTATTTTTTGTTTTTAGCACAAGATCTCACTAGGTAGTTCGAGCCTTGAACTTATTGTATAATCCAGGCTGGCCTCGAGCTTGTGGCAGCTCTCCTGTTTTAGCTTCCCCAGTGCTGAGATTACAGGTGTGCACCAGTACACAGAGACTAGGGAGTGTGTGTGTGTGTGTGTGTCTGTGTGTGTGTGTGTGTGTTTCAAATGAGAATGCTTAAGAAATAGACCATCTATCCCTTTACTAGTCAACCTGCTTTCCAATTCTTGATTTTATTTAAGCATAGAATTAAAAGGAATTATTAGACACCAAAATATTTCCTTGCTAAGTTTTCCAAACTTATTTGCTAAAATACACTAATTATTTAAAAATAAATTAGGGTAAGAGAGAAAAAGAGAGAAGAGAGAAAAAGGAGAAACAGAGATGCCACTTCACTTCATCTCTTACCAAGAGGAATCATGGTGTGCTGGCACGACGGTCTTCCTAGCACACAGCAGGGTCTATCACTAACTTGTGTCCCACACAGCAGTGCTAGTGGCCAAGCCCCAAGAGTTTTTCTCTTATTCTTCCATTTACCAAGGCCTGCTGAGCTGACATTACAAATATCTGTAGACATAATTTGGAAGTTGTGGCCTGGGCTCTGACCATATCCTCAACCGCATTAGGAGTGAGTGTCAGCAATCTGAAGCTGATCGATCACATGGAAACACCCCATCTAAGTCATTGCTGTCAGGCTAACCTCTAAAATATTTCAAGGAGACAAGAAATTGTAACTTTATGAAGATTTATAGCCTACTTAATTCAATAATGTTTCTTTTATATTCACACAATATCTACTCAAGATCACTGTCTAAAATTATGTTAAGTAGTTTTTGCCATCTGCCTTATGTTCTCAATTAATTATTTTAATAGACTTGTGAACTCTAAATACAGTAATCGTTTAGCTTCTGGGACATAAGTCACACAACAGTTTTAGGTAGATAAGTTCAGTATGGATTTTGCATACTGACTAATGTTCCTCTTTTTTCTTGAAAGGTCAACAAAACCAGGGAATTCCTAAGATTATATATATATATATATATATATATATATATATATATATATATTACTCACTAAAACAGTCATGAAATTAGAAAGAAAAAACACCCCAAATCAGACCATGAATGTAACTTATTACAGAAATTCATGGTTTTTCATGGAAATTCTTAAATAAATCAAGATGAATCCTTCTGATTACTACTTAAAAAGTGATGATAATCTATTTCCTAACTGGCTAAAGTATTTAAAAGTTTAATTTTTCTTCCAGAAAGCATCATGTTAATATTATTTCAAATAGATTACATTACTTTAAAAATTAAAAGACAAACATTCTGAAATACAATATGCAAAAAATTACATTACTAAATTATATAACTAAGGCAAAGTCTCAGTAGTTTGTAAATGATCATCAGTGTGCTAACATTATTATTATTGGTTTACTTTTTAGTCAGATTTTGATTATATAATAATTCTATATACCAGTAAATTTTAATAAGAATGCTTAGTAGATTCTACACACTTTTTGATAGATATGTTTATTAAAATTTGTTGGAAGGCAAGATGTCTAGTTTCTGTCTTCAGTATTCATAGTTCAATCTTTCTGTACTGGCATGGTTATTTTCTTCACTATACCTGCTTAGAAATATTATTTCTAGAGCTACCCAGAATAATGAGGAAAAGTTTTCATCAGTTCTTCCTGCTTTCTTACTATTGCTTGCTGTAGATACTAACTGTGAGCTAAATTTTAAAGTCTTGTTTTGGCAGTTTTGCCATTTTCTGTGCCCCTGTGCCCAGCCCTTATCCATATATCTTAGCCTAGACATGACACAGATAATATATCTTAGAGATATAAATAAGTCAATCTTTCCTTTCATGACTTCACCTGCACAGAAGTGTATGAACAAGGGGCCGGGGAGATGGCTCAGTGGAATAAGCACTTCTCTGGCAAGTGCAAGGGCCTGAGTTCAGTCCCTGGTTCCGCAAAAAAAAAAAAAAAAAAGTGTATGAACAATAGCTGCATACCATGAGGACCATTTTGATAGAAACATGCCTCACTTGTGAAAAGAATACAGGGAAGAGACCCAGGTCAATCCCAGAGAAAGGAATAAGCGTGGATTTGTACCCAATTGAAATTCACTTTTGAACTGAGACAAAGGAAGAAATAGAAATGATATATATGGGGAACAGAAAATATGCACACTCCAAAGAGGAAAAACACAGCATGCTTTTATCCTGGAGGCACCATGAGAATTCTACTGTGCTTCCAAAGAAGTTTTTGACACTTGGCAAATCCATTCCATCTCAACCAGTGCTAATGAAGAATTGGAAAGTGTATTGGTCAAAACCAGCCTAGAGGCTATGTTCCACTGATTCCATTTTGAGCCATACATTCATGAATATCAACTCAGATGTAAATAATTTATGCAATATACAAAATGTGAGCTTCCAAGAAAGGAAATATTGTGTCTCAAGAAGAACCAAATTCAGTTATCAGAAAACTGCATTGCTAGCACTGCAAATCAAAGTCCTCCAGCAAAGAGGAGAGATATTCTGTCATAAATATGTCCTCCAGTTTAAAATGCCTACTATGCAGTATTTAGTTAGGCTACAATATTAAACTAGGACACGTGTCTTATAGAAAAATATTACAGCTGTGTTGACAACAGCTCAAAATAGAAACATATGGAAATATTTTTAGTATAAGACTAAATTTAAAACAAACCAATTTCAGAAGGACTTACAGTGAACATTTCCATTTTCAAAGATTTTTTAAAAATTTCTTTGGCATGTATGACTTTGAGTTGATTCATTACTCGAAAACAATCCATGTGAATGATTGTGTCAAGCTCAATTTCCTGAGGCCTAGTAATGATGTATGTATTTGACTTTAAATTCTTACTAATGACTGGACTGAAGCCTGTTTTGATTCAAATTTTTTTCCAAGTCTGACATTCACATGAAGTTAATCTCTAGAGGAACACTTTAATTTTATATAGCTTTGCATAGGTACACATGTCTAAATTAGACATGTTTTCACAAATGAAAAATAAAGGCAGCAACTGAAATTTGAGCAATGTTAATTTTGGTTTAGTCTCAAAACTAAAAAATGAGTCACTGATGGAGGACATATAAAACAGTCTATTGTTAGAAAACTGCACTTCCTAGATAAACAAATAATGTTTCTCTCTCTCTCTCTCTCTCTCTCTCTCTCTCTCTCTCTCTCTCTCTCTCTCTCT
>NDGM011238606.1:1521-18074 GCA_002564305.1 Octomys mimax | reverse complement strand
TCTCACCTTACAAAGGGTCACATGTCCCCATATATCGCTATTAGGACTAAGATTTAAAAATAGGAATTATTTTTTGGGGAAACATTCAGACCACACACCAGTCTGGCAAATAGAATGCCAACATCATCTAAGCCTATGATGTAACAAAGCATAATTAATAAATCACATAAAACATAAGCAGACTGAGGAAAGCAGAACAGAATTTAGAACAATGGAAAGTAATTTTAAAAAGTAATATGAGATACATGCATATATGAAGACATTTTTTCACAGAATTTGTATTTTCCAACCAAAATACAATTCAGCAAATAAAACAATTCAGCAAATAGTTCTAGGACAACTGAACATTTCTATAGCTAGAAAATCAACTTTTACTTAGCAAAAAGAAATTGCAGTTGTTTAAAGACCTAAGAGTAACAAAAACAAAGCTTGAAGAAGAAATCCCCAGACACACTGTCCCCTGAAACCAGGTGTGGTGGCACATGCCTGCAATCTCAGTGCTGGGGAAGCTGAGATAGTAGGATCATTGAGTCTCAGCTGTGTAGTGAGACCCTGTGTAAAAAAAAAAAAAGAAAAGAAAAGAAGTTCTCAAGTATATAAAGATATATACTGTCCAACAAAATATCTTAAAAACTCAATATAAAATGGAAATTATAAAAATCAACAGTTCACAGAAGAAACCAAAATAACAAATAAATATGATGCCCTGTGTTACTAGAAAGCATGACAATGCACATTATTAAAAAAAGTTACAAGATATTTGAATCTGTTCTACTCAGTGGTGTTAGAACTAATATTAGTTAGGTGAGCAATTTGACAATATTAATAAGGATGATGACCAAGACAAATACTTGGGCACAAGCTCGAAGGTGTACATTCAGGAATATTTATTGTATTGCTGTCTGAGGTAATAAAATGGAAACAAACTGTATACTTTTTATGTTTAAAATATTTTATGAAGATTTGACAGTGAAGTCTTCTGTATTTATTTCTATGTCTATATTTATTTATCATGATGCTTCTATCTGTGTTCTATCTGGTTTCCTCTCCTAACAGTCTTGGTAATCTCTCTCTATGTCACCTGCCACTTCTGAGCTTCTAGTAACTCACAAGTGCTTTCCACTCTTACCTTATTTCACCTGTAGTATTTGATGCTTAATGTCCTCTCTTCCTTCTGAGTTTGTACCTCCTCCCCTCCTCTGATTTTGGTTTCTTCCTAGCTTCTCTATGCTCTTTGCAGGTGTTTGTCCTCCTTGCCACTTAGAGGATAGTCCCTGCCATGGCTCTGTTCTTGGCCTTCTATGGTCTCTGTGTGATCTCGTGCAAATGACTCACGAATGCCTATCTCCAGTGGTGAATTTCATTCTGAAGTTCAGACCCTGATCTTCTTAGACTGAACATCTTTACTTGGACACCCTTGGAAAACATCACCTACAGTGCACCCAAACTGAATTTAGCTATCTTCCCTCTCTTGTCCTCTCCATCCAAACACTTCCGTGATGGGCAGAATGATTCCCCAGAGCTGCCCATGTTCTAATGCCCAGATATGTGTGAAGGTTGCCTGAGCCAAAGGGCAGTTTGGAGATGGGACTGAGAATCTTGACATGGGAAGACGATTCAGGATATCTGGTTGTGCCCACTGCAAGCACAAGGCTTTTTTTTTTTGAAGAAAAAAGGGATGCAGAGAATTAGTCACAGGAAATGTGATGGTGGAAGTGGGGAGGGAGTCCTGTGGGGGTCAGCAGCCATGGTTAGGAATCAGCCTACTAAAGCCATAGGCAAGGAGCATAATTCTTTCCCAGGTCTTTCAGGAAGAAGAAAGGTTTTTGACATTCAGAACCATAAATTAGGCCAGTATGTTTGTGCTCTCTCTCTCTTTTTTAACAGCAGCAAGAGGAGAGAAATATCATTACCCAAACTCTTCTTCTCTCTTATGCCCAGATATTGAAGTGTCTCTGATTCTGTTTTCAGCATTTAAGCTCCAGGAGAAGACAAGTCTCAATTGATGCCTCTGCTTTCTGGCTCTCAGGACAACCGTCTTCCCAGCTTCCTGACAGGACCTCTTGGAGCTGTGCTTCAGCCCAGGAGTTTTCACCCTGCTGAGCTCATTCTTCCCCAGCCTACCAGCACTATCTTTATGAAATGTGTATGATCCCATGACTTGAATGATTCCTGCTTCTTCGTTGTTTCCAGAATGAAATTCAAATCCCTGGAGGTGGAGCACACAAGGATGTTGCTCAGGCTTCTTGACCCTTGCCTCACACGACTTCTGGAGCCAATGTCTTGCTCCCAGAAAATGGGAAGCTTGTGAAAGTTGAACAAAGAGTTTGCATTACAAGTGCTAAAGACCTCAACGTCCACTGTCTGGGCTTTAGGAGACTCTTACTTGTAAGCTTGTGGACACTGAAGAACTCTATCTCTAATTCTTCTCACAGAATATTCTGATTAAAAAAATGTTGCCTGTGTGCATTTCACCATTTCATGACGCCATGATTCCCTCAAGCCATGCTATCTGCCTGGCACCTCTTTCCTCTTTGAGTCGCAGGACTCTTCTTTTAAATAGCATTTTTCTCCGCATGGAGAAATGCTTCTGATCTGATAGAGTATTATTCCAAGCTCTCTCTTGGAAATCTAACACATTCTGATACTTTTAGTCTCTCTGGCAACTTCACTCATATACCCCTTTCATCCTCAGCTTCCTGAAGACAACAATTGAGCTATTCCTTGCATGTAGCCCAGTACTTGGTGTATGTGCATCTTTATGCCTGTGCATCACACGTGTCCTCTCCCGTCCTCTGCCCAAAGTGCATACATGGGAATTCACACTTTCAGCGACCTCTTGCCTGTTCAGATCCACTGAGTCCTACTCCAAGGTGTGGCTTCTGATTGCTATCACACAGTCAGTAAGCCCAAGCCTGAGGTGTGGAGAAGACCAAAGAGGATTTAGTCAGGTGAAGTAAGTAGGAACAACACGGCTGGTATTATTCTCCATCAGCCAGGCAGACAGACATTGCTTGTACATGGGGCTGACTTTGGGGCTGCAGTGCTGAGGCAGGCGCATTCATATTCCAGATAGCCTTAGTGTCTGGCCTTCTCCTTTGGCTCCTAGAAGATGACCATGAATTTTCTAGTGTGTAGGACTGAACTTTCTCTATCTAGAGCAAGATAAACAGACAAAAGGCTTAGCGAATGCTGTAAACCTCTAGGCAAAAACATTCTTTTTCCTCAAGTCTCCTCTGTACCAATCTACAAGCTGTTGACCTTATATAATATGGTCTCCTCTTTAGTAGATCTATTACTCAGCCTGCCAAATTAAAACACATGAATTACTTATAAAAGTTTTATGGTACTGAGTTAATTAGACAAAGCTTTCCTATGAAAGTATTCAGTAAATAACATAGAATCTTTTCTGTTAGTATTTATTGAACATGTAAAACACAAGCCTATTCAACCTTTACGTGTGGAAAGAGAAAGAATACTCCAAGGCCACTGGACATAGAAATCCCAAACCTGGGGTCATTATGACCATACTTGTAAGAGATCCTCCAGTCATAGAACAGTTAGGCATTTGGGGGAGTAGGTGGCAAAACCGCAGTTTACCAATCTGCAGTCATCTTTCTCTGACATGACTTAATTTGGAAATGAGTGTGATAACTTCCTTTTAACTCAGTTCTGCATGGGTAAAACACTAGTTAATTCACTTCAACAAATAATTGATTTTTTAAACATATGGAAGTGATCAGCTATTTCTAGTAACTGGCCAGCTTTCTTCAAAGTAGCATGCAGGTAGACCCCAAAGCATACTTCTTGTGGATAGAAATGGAAGACACTGCATAGGATACCCAGGAAGTCATGTCCATGTCCCTTAATAAAATAGGGCACTGGACACAGGCTTGAAATATGTGATGTTGTGCTAGGACAGCTCCCAAATGATTATTCGTGTGCAAAGCTGGCAAACACTTTATAATTAAGATATTTTAGAACCAGAATAGACCCTGGAAAGACTTTATGGATTGAGTGATAGAGTTCAGATGTTAAGGGCATAGACAAAATAAGGGAGTTGACTGCGGCTACGTTCTGGAGCAGGAGCTTGTCCTGACTGTGTAGGTCTCTCCCAGTTGTCATTAACCCCTTCTTGACAGCAGTATCTTAAATTTCTTTGTGTACATTCTTGCCCTCATCCCCTGGTTTTCCACACAGTCATGTCTCCATAAATAGCACAGGATACAGTCTGTGCCAATCAGAATGTGCCATCCACCTAAACATAGCATGTCAGTCAAGGTTATCCATGAGCCAAGCCACTCAGTATTCAGTCCTGACATCTGAACTGGCATAATTGAGAAAGAGAGTATATTTTTTCCTTCATTGGTACTAACTGAAGTTAGAACTTCTGTGGGCCCCAATATAGAGAATTATGCTGGGAATAAAGCCATTTAATACAGAAGAAGAATATATAGGATATGATAGATATAAAATATAATATGGCATATAGAATGTGTAATATACAGCTTTCTTGTTTTGTAGTAGTAAAATCTAGATGAATGTGATCTCTCTCATAAGAGAGGAGAAAGAGAGAGAGAGAGAGAATATTAAAGAATATTATATCTTCTTTTGGGGCCCTTTATAAATCAGAATGACCTTTGAACTTCTTTTGGTTTAAGGTAAAGTTGGTTTCTCCTCTTAAAGTTTAAAGAATTCCAGTCAGTGGAGAAAGATATTATGACCTCATTTAGAGAAGGAGAAGCTGTCTTGAGAAAGGTAAAGGTTTACTCAAAACCAGATGGCTAATGGGACAATCCAGCACTAATGAAACTAAGCACCTCACAGTCTTCATATGTAGCATGGGCACAGAAGTCAGTCCTTGCCCTTGGGAGTGTGGCTGGTTATGCCCAGGTCTTTACTCTCAGCAAGCTGCTTTCTACCATGACCTCTCCAGCTGCAGATGAGGCCAGATGCCTATCCATCATGTGCCCATGCTATACATCAGTTTCCAGTTGTCCAAAATCATCCTCAGTACTCCCCCCATGTACTCCCTTCTAGTGAACATCAACAGAAATCTGGGCTTCCTGGTGCTATTTATAACCACGTGGATTAGTATGAGTATCACATGCCCCTTCAGAGCCCAAGATGCTGTAATATGCATCTCATCAGGATTTATCATAGATATACATTTATACATTGAAGGTTTTGCCAAATTTTAGTGACAAAATTTAATTCTTGGTTCATTATACTCTTCTTATACCACTTCATCATACCACTTCTGCCATCATTTTGATATCTTTGGAATCCATGTAGGTAACAGAGACAACCCTACATGAATATGTTCCCTGATAAATATTTCCATGAATGCCTACACAGCCTAAGCTCTCAGATGAAGCTATTCACAGAGCACCTGATGAAACATTCTGGTAGGTGAACATTTACAGACGTTGTCTCCCAACATATTCTAGAATAGGAAACAGAAAGATACCTCTGTCTCTTTCATAGAGACTTGTTGCATTCCAGAATACAATCCTTTCTTTCTGGAAGGAAGGATAAGAAGGACTCCACAACCATGTATGTAAACAGAGTTCCTGACATGGGAGACTCCTATAATGCACCCATGGAGAAGGTGGGTTCCATGAGGCCCTGTTTTGTTGCCTCGGGGTGGGATGGTCAATGGCAATTGTTATTTTTAATGATTTTTTTTCTATGCGTGAATGGCCTTTGTGATCCATGGATCCTGTGCTTTCTGTCTGTAGATGCATATTAAACTGTGCCCCAAGGGGCTGGAGAAACAGCTCAGTGGCATAAGCTTCTGTCTTATAACTGCAAGGTCCTGAGTTCGATAGCCTGTGCCCCAGTACTGTGCTAGCCTGTTCATAAAGTAAGACTCTAGTCTCTTTGTGGTATCTGGCAACAGTAGGATACATATGTTCTTCTTGAGCTTTTCAGATATTTTACTTCGCTTTGCCCCAGTCCTATTTTTCCACATAAAGAAACTTCTACCTGCATATTTTACCAGAGGTTGTTATTAAGAATTTATCACTTAAAATCTCAATGTCAAATCTACCTCTTGGACTCCACCCCCTTCAGTTTCCAGGTTAATTACCTCCAGAGTCAAGTTCTAATACTGCTATGATCTTCTCAGGCCCAGAGCTGGCTCTTCCCTATCCCCCGAGCTTCATGCTTCTCCACTGCTTAGCACTCTCACGTGGCCAGTCTCTTCTAACTTTGATCCCACGACCCACCATTTCAACAACTCCTTACCACACCTCATCTCCTAGAAAAATTCTGACTTTGCTTTAGGTCACTGGACCACTTATCCTGCAACTTCACTAGGCCCTCATGTTTTTTCACAAAGTGTAAACACCCTGCTGCCTGACATTTCTTCTCATTTATGGTCCCAAATCTGAAAAGAGCTTTCAGTACCACACAGCACACACACCACACCTCTCCAGTAAATCTGTTCTTCATTTTCCAATGTAAATTCATTTACTATTCTCCCCCATCTTGCAGCTCATGATTCAGCATGAACTTTGATAGAGAAAGTGGATGCACCAGGGAAGTCTGACTTCATCCACTCAAGTCCCACACATCTGCCTGCATCCATGCTTCGCCTCCCAATATTATGATGGAAGGAATGGTATCCTGTCCTCCCAGGACCGTGCTATCACTGGAGTCCATCTGTTCTCTAGCACTTGGTTCTTGGATTTTTTTCATTTCTTTGTCACATCATTGTTTTGGTTAGTTTTCTATTGTTGCTCAAAGAAAATGCTCAATGCCCAAAGGTTTACTTAGCTCACAGCTTGTGGAGGTTTCAGCCCATAATCCTGGCTCCAAGTCAGGGTGGCATGGCACAGGGGCAGTGGTTCAAGACAGCAGAATCCAGAAAAGAAAAACAAGAACAAAAAGGGGAAATCAAACCCTTTCCACATTTATATTATATGGAGGCTACCAGGCTACCCTGCCCAGGGGTAGGGGTGTGTGGTACTCAGGCCATCTCTATGCCCTCCTCTTGCACAGGGTGAGGATATTGGCAAAGAGAGGATCCTGGCCCCCTAATGGATCAATTAAACTTCTAAACTTCCCAAGTTAACACAATGTATCAACCATTACAATTGTCAATTTTCTCCTCTCTATTGATTTATTCCCAAGATTCTTTTAATAATGTCTTCGAACTGTTTCTCCTTGCATCTTTACCCTACTTCTTTTCTTTTCCTTTCTTTAATCAACTAGTTTTATTAAACTTAACTTTTTTGTCTTGACAAAAACCCCATAAGTGATAGCATTTACTGTGACTGCTTATTCCTTGCAGAGTCAAATAGTCAGCTCTCAATGCTTTTGTTACATGGATTCTTGATGACGAATGAATGTAGCTCTTCCTTCCTATAGCATCCCCACACTCTGGCAGGCTCCAGTGCCTTCAAATCAAAACATAATTGCCTGATTTTTGCCAATGAATTCCAAACATAAAAGTCAATTCCTCAGTATGGTCTTCCATGCACAACATGACCTTATTATCCTCCTGTATAACCTTCAAAATGCCCAACCTGGGTGGGTATAGTGGCAAATAATTAAGCCCAGAACTCTAGAAGGCTAAGCAAGAGAATCACGAGCTTAAGTCCAGTCAGGCAATTTAGCAATTTAGTGACTCCCCATATCAATATCAATATATCAATATCAATATCAATATCTATCTATGTCAGTGAAAGCCCTAGGTTCAATCCCCAGTAAAACAAAATGAAACAAGATAAAACAAAGAAAACCAAAATAAACAAACAAAAAACAACCAGTATAACTGTCTGCCATTCTGATCAACGTGTGTACTATTATAAGCTTTTGAGCACAGTGGCGATTGTTATATAATGAAGCTAACTGAGACAAGGAATAAACACACAATAAAGGGCATATGACATTGGCTGTGACTTCAGTTCTTCATACCATTTGCATTCATGGCCTTTGGTATGCAAGGCATTTTGAAGATTAGGCTCAGAATTAATCTAAGTACTGGTTAATGTATACCTTACTGTTTGTATGTCTATGGCTCATTCACATAGTTCATCTGGTCTTTCCTGGGCTCACTGAGATAGTAAGTTCCTTGCTTACACTCAGATATTCTCTCTTCTCTCTGGCTCTACCATTAGTCATATATATTTTTTTTAATAAAAGTTAATGATGCATAATCATATTCAGCTGCGAATATTACTGAGTTAATCCACTGGTGGGTGTAGCACCCTCACAATCCAGTCACTTGTCCAGGAGTCTCAGAAACTAGTAAAGTTGGTGATTAAGCTTATTAACCTTCACTGACAAGGGTGGCATCTGAATGATTCATGGCATCACTCAGGGTCGAGTCCAGGGCCTTGCACCTCCAATAGTCTGCAAAGTAACATGAATTAAATGGGTATGAGAGTGAAATGTTCGTTCATTTCAGGAGTAAGTTATAGGTGTGAAAGGAAAGTGTCAGCTCTGAAAAGAAAGACCAGTCTAAATACAAGAATTCTCAACTCAGACAAGGGATGTAGAATAGGAGATTTTATTTATTTGAGATGTCTAAGAGTAAGAATTTTATTTCAGAAGCATACGGGAAAAGAGGAAAAGGGAAGGAGATATTGGCAGCTCAGGGTGAGCTTTTACAGAAGAACTAAGCTAGGGACTCTGTTGTCAAAGAGCAGAAAATACTCATATTGGGAGAGGGGTGAGAGTTCAAAGCAAAGTTGTGTTGAGATACATGTCATCCCATCAGAAATCACATCATTTAGAGCCTCTTTGGCCCTCTCCAATAAACTCTTCAAATATAATACCATAGACCAGACTGAAACACTATGAAATGAATTTGACATACGCTAATTTAAGATCTCTGCATGCAAGTGCCAGTTCCAGGCTGGGCTTGGCATTTAGGGCCACCCAAAATTTGGGGTGGGGTCAGCAATACTTCAAACATCTTCACCCTTCAAGTTTACCACATGGACTTAATGAGGCTTTTGCTGTGGCCTCAATGCCATCTCTCATATGTTCTGTGCGAGGCTGCAACTCCTGCTTTTAAACCCCAAGAGGCCTGTGGGTAGCACCATGCTGGGGCCCATGAAGGTGAAATCAAGCTAACTTTGGAATGGAGGATTTTTCTTCCCAGCTCCCACCCCTTCCATGTCAAGTAATTAGTGTCTGTGCCATCCGGGAGGGATGTGGGGAAGCACGCACATCTCCACATACGAGCACCAGATGACTTGGACACAGAGCTGTCTCAGTTGGATTTAGCTTCCCTTTAAAACTCCAGCAAAAGCAACCATATAGTGCATTCAGAACATCCTCCACCTTCTGTATGAATTTGACAGAACAGACATTCACTTCTCTTTGCCACAGCACTAGACTTCCTATCTTAAGTGGACATCCAAAGATTGGAAGGAAGTGAAAGGAACTTAGTACTGAGACTCTTTAGATTCAGTTTCTACATCTGTGAAAACACGATGATTAAACACTTTCTAAACCTGTTCTGTGAGAATTAGAAGTCATATATATGAGGTATGCTAGAACTGTATGGTCAATGCTTAAATTAAAAAAAAAAATACTATAAAAGACACATTTGCCACTAATCTCTCCAAAACACTCTCCCTTGCTTTAAAAACACTCGTGCTATCATCCATCCACTTTCTGAAGCAGTTCTGGATCTCATCTCTTGTGTTTTTAGGAGATGTGATGAAAAAAAGATGCTACTGCTGAGTACCATCCGATAAAAAAGCAGGCTTGCAGACCATCACAATGTGCCCTCACCTACCTTACGCACGACTCTGGCACCACAAGGCTTCAAAGTCTTCTCCAAAGTCAAAATGACAATAAAAGGTAAGCAGTTTGAATTGACTCAGAACACTGATCAGCAACCTCAGTGCAACTGAAGATGCTCACAAAAGAGGACTTGAAGAACTTCTTCAGGAAGTGGCAAAATGATAGAAGCTGTGCTTTCCAAGCAAGGGAATATTTTGACGGGAACTAATGGCAACATGTCCTTTACAGTCATGCATTTAAAAAAAATATTGCACATCCACTCTTTTTTGTCCATACCTCCTACAATGATACTAGCGACACTGAGGCCTTCAATAAGCAGTGTGTACTCTTGCTCTTACCATTACAGCTGCCATCATCTACCAGGGAAGCAGGATGTCATGGTAAATATGGAAGAACTAGGACTACTTGCAAAATATGGATAGTCACTTGCTTTGCTTCTCTCTTCAAACGTCTGTCTTGTATAACAAGATTTTACATTTTGTGTGTCACTTTGCTGTTTCTCTGAGCATTTCTCATCTTCTTTGGTGCATCAGTCAGAGAAACCCGTATTATGAACCAGAAGGAGATAATCTCAAAAAGTTCTGTGACTGAAATGAATAAATGATCACTTCCCATTCACGTTACATTTCCATTAGGGTTTGGCAGGAGCTTTTGATCACCCAGTTTACTAAGAAGCCTAGGTTACAACACCAGTGCTCTCTCAATTGTTGGTTACAGAGGAAGGTCCAGATGGATATTAAGCACTCTGAAAGTGTCTTGTGTTAGTTATACTCATGGCTCATTGGTTGTAACTAATCACATGACCTCACTCAAAGGGATAAGAAATAATCACCATGTACTTGATAGATGGAGAGCTAGAAATGATCATAAAGAACATTGATGAGGGACTTATTGTGCTTTGACCCACCACTCTTTGAGAAGGGGAGAAAACAATTTTATCATTCAAATCTTCCAGAAAAGGAGAACCAGACTCAAAGAGGACAGCAATTACATGGATACAAGCAAAGTAGGAATATTTATGCTGATCAGAAATAGGCCTCCATATCCTTATAAAGTGATGTAAGAATGTTAATTTTTGTCATCCCATCGACTCTGGCTATTATTTCGCCCATAAACTACCACTGTGTTCAAACCAACTTGAGCTTTCTGCTTGATTTCTCCTTTAGTCAAGGATTTGTAAAGTTTTTGTGGCAGTTTATAAAAGCAGAGAAATGTAAATTTGTAAGGGACCTTTATAAAAGCTAAATTTTTTTCATGATTGCTTCATAGCAAACTATCCCAAAGCTTAGCAGCTTAAAATGAACACGTTTTTCCCACTCGTAGTTTGTGAGTCAGGAGCTCATGATGTTCTTGGGTTGATGCTTCACCTCCAGTGTATAGGCATTGGCTGGAGCAGCCAAAGTGGAGCAATCACTTCCAACAGGACTTCTTCACTTGATGTCCAGGGCCCTGATGATCTGGGGCCTTTCTGTGTATATTTCTTATTCTCTTAAACTTCTCAGTGGGTTTTGCTCTTTTCACATGGGAGTTCATGATTCCAGGGATGGGTGTTACAACGACACACATCTTACTTCCACAATGTTATTTATCCTACATCCAGTTGATCAAACAGATCCCAAAGAAGCCCAGACTCACAAGTAGGTAATAAAAAAGGGGGGACACCTTACTGGGGTGGATGACATCTTACCTGTCACTTACCAAAAGTTTAGAAATGTTGAATGGTGTACTGAAATTGAGAAAATATTTGGATTCCCATCCAGTTTCTTGACTTTGACCAAATTTCCCGTTTCTTAAAATCTATAGCCTTTCTCTGAGCTTGATGTTTTTACTTATAAAATATGAAAGTAGAAGTAGAAAGTAGAAATCTCTGAGGTTTCCTCTCTAAGCATATATTTCATGATTCCTATAGCTTCCATCTGTCTTTCAAATTTTGCTCAAAATTCTCTTCCTATGAAAGCTCTTTTAATTAATAAAACCTGTCTGTAATCACACACTGTCCATTAGTGCATTTCCTCAGCACACATCTGGGCAGCTCTTGCACTAAGATCAAATTCTGCACTCGTTTTAATATGTCACAAGCCCCAATTCCCAGCAACATCATCCGACATTGATCTCTTTCTCCCAAGAATTCCTATTACATTTTTAGTTCAAACCACAGAATTTGGCATTTGGGAACATGGTGTCTTGCATTGCTTTTAAATTGTTTCATGTGTACTAGTCGTGTCTTGCCAACTGGACTTGAAATTCTTCATAGTCCTATTCATGCTTTGTATGTTTATGAATTTAGCACAGTAATGGAAGCAAGCAGTGTCTACTAAATGTCTACTGATGGGGTTTGTGTGCATCTAACTTGTATATGCTAAGCTTATAGCTTCATTTTTGGTTTAACTTGGTTTTTTATTTTCACTGTCAGCTCTTCAGCAAATTACTCAGTGGTGTAGATTTTGTACACACATAATATATTTTCGTGGATAGCATCTGCTATTGAATTTACTAATCTAAGGGTCATACCTATATCAAGAAACTTTCATATAAACCTGATTCTTCCCCTTTGAATGCTTTAGTATTTTCTTGGAAAAAAGAGCATCCACTAATGATGTTGGTAGAATGATGTTGCCAGAATAATGTTGCCACTGAGTCCATGTTTTTAGCTAATATCTCATTCCCATTTTTAATATCAATATAAACTCATGAAGTCTTTCTTTATCCAAAGTTTTAGAACCCTTTCACACAATTTCTTTTTTGATGTAACAAATTATTCCATGGTTCACTGTGATCTGCATTCTGGGGTATTTTGACATGCTCCATCAATACTTAAAATAGTCCTTGATTCATAACACCTATATTTGGGCTGACTTTGTATTTTTCCTGCTCCAGACTCTTTCAGTCATTTTCCCACTGATCTACTATGTATTTCAGTAGAGAATGGCAATTAGAAATGAATATAGGGGTTTTAGGTGACCTTGTTCCTGTAGATCAAATTGCTTGTAGGTGAGGTCAGTTGCCAGAATTTGCATGCATGGGTGTGTTTATACTTCCAACACTAGTAAAATGCTACAAGGTTTTTAAAAAGGTTTCTTTCTCCACTTTATATTCTATCTCCTTTTACTCATAGAAAGAACTTTGGCCCCAAAACTTTATATATGATACTTAATTTATTTTGTAATTCACAAACAGTTTTTGCATATTCCTCTGATACTATTCTTACCATCCCAACTACAAAATAAGGTTCAACACTTTTAGATTTCTTTGAAAGTCTTTTTGCTATTAGAACACATTCTATTAAAGTTTTCCATTATGCTATTTTTCTCAGAAGTACTTGAGTTCATCTTTCTGAGTGTGTGTTTGTTACCAGTTTGATGTAAAATTAGGTTCATTTGCTTGTTTGTGTTAAGTTTTAGAGGTTGTTCTTATTATTCTTTTAAATTTTATTCTATTTTCAGATTCTCAAAATTTCTGTACATTGAAAGCCAAAACATCTAAATTACATACTAAACTGTGCACTCAAGTGTCTCAAGTTTTATGGTCATTAACATCCACCCATTGCTGACTGTTTTAACTGTTTTTGTTAGTTTGTGCTTTATTTTTCTCATGTCTCTTTTTATGAAAGTTATTATATACACATATAGTTTCTTTTCTTTTCTAATACAAAGTTACAGTATATAACATAGTACTTTGCACTGTATTTTTTCCAGGTAATGATATACTCAGAATTATTTCATGTTAGTCAGTAGAGATGTCCCCCATTTATTTAATCGAGCAGAGGATTTTGTTGGTTGGTTGCACCATGGTTTCTTTATGAACTGAGACCTCTTTACACATTATTACTTTAACTTTTCAGATTCAATATTTTAAGAAGATGATGAAAGCATTGGTCTCTGGTTTCATGTGATGTGGAAACAACTTCAGTGGACAAAATTGCAGAGAATAAAAAAATAAAGAGTAGTTGTTTCTATTTTGTAGTGTTATGTCAACTTGTAACATATTTATCCACTGAGGCAGAGTCCATTGCTGAGAATAGGGAGTGTCCAATCACTCCAGGTGTGTGTGTGTGTGTGTGTGTGTGTGTGTGTGTGTGTGTGTGTCAGAGTTGATTATTCTGAGAGCAGATGTTCAGTAAACTCAATTATAAAATAAGGCTTAGACATGATGTCAGACACACTGCCCCACAGGACACTAAAATAATGCATGAAATATACCAGGCCTTTGCTCACAGGTATACTTTCCAAAAATATTAATTAAAGAATTATTTCTGAAAAATGATGACTAATTTTGTTGAATAAAATATATGTCATGGAACAAAAGATTTTTGGACTCAACTTTTACACAGCTATTTTAAGTATGAATATGATGCATTTTGACAAGTGTGTAAACCCATGTTACCCCTAACACGATCAAGATATATCACATTTTCTTCACCATAAAAATTTTTAAATGCTTCTTATAGGCAAAACCAGTGTCTAATTCAGGCTCCATATGTCCACTGAACTGCTTTCTGTCACTATAGACCAGCTTTGCTATTTTTAGAACTTAAATCAGTGGAAGCATATGATGTGTGTTCTTTTTATCTGGCATCTTTCACTCAGTACAAGATTTTCAAGTTTGTGCTTATTTATTTATTAGCAGGATTTTATTGTAAAGGTATAGCTTAGTATTTTATTTTGTAATATACAAACTTTGTGTTGGATTTGTGTTGTGTCTAGATTTGGAAAATTATGAATAAAATAGCAAAACACGTTCTTGAGCAAGGCTTTGTGTAACAAATGTTTTTGTATCTCTTGGGTAAATCCTAGGTGTGAATGGGTGATTTCTAAAATAAGCAAGCATTTATAAAAATCTACCAAAGTGTTTTACACTTCCACTAGCAATGCATAGAGGCCCCAGTGATTTCACACCCTTGCCAAGATGTTGTATTGCCTGTTCTTTTTACTTTGGTACTCTAGTGGGTACGTAGTAGTAGCTCATTGTGGTTTTAATTTGTATAGACTAATGATGCAGAGCATCTATTCTGTACTTACTGGCCATTTATGCATATGTTGGCCATTTGTACATATGTCTTAGAAGTGAATGTTGAGATCTTTTATCCACTTTACATTATTTTTTAAAATATTTTATGTATTTGGTACAGGGTCTCACTACACAGCTCAGACTCATAGGGATCCTCCTGTTCTCAACATCCCCAGTACTAAGATTACAAGCATGTACCATCACACTGGGACTCAGTGGCAGCTCAGCATGCCTGGGGTTGGGGCTGGCATGGCTTGTGGTACAGGGGATTGAACATGGTCCTTGTACTTGCCTAAGGAGGCACTTAGTCTTCTGAGCTATCTCTTGTCTTGTATTGGTTGTAATGTTTTCCTTCCAAATACTCTGGGTATAAAAGTCTTTTCTTAGACATAGATAGATTAAATATGTGCCTTTCACCATTGGCTTACCCTTTCATTTTCTCAATGGTGATTTTTGCAGGGCAGAAGATTTTTTACTTCGGATATAGTTTAATTTATTCTTTTTTCCCCCTTATAGACAATTATAGGTGTAAGTGAACTATATTTACCTACCCAAGTTTGAAAAGATTTTCTCCTCTACCTAACTAAATGTTTCATAGTTTTTACATTCAGGCTTATAATCCACTTGAGTTAACTCTTGTATACAATGTGAATTAAAATAAAAATAAGAATCAAAGTGTTCCAAATATTATCATAACCACATGAAATAAACAAACACCACTAGTAATGAAACATGTTATGATTGTATACCCCTCATATTTCTGTGCTGAAAAGGGCATATCATATTTGTGACATTTTCCCCTAAATCCATAACACATTCTAATAAAAGAAAACAGCAGATAATCCAAAAGAAGAGACAGTGTGCAAAATACCTATGTATCATGAAAGAAAAGGAAATACTGAGAAACTTCTACAGATTAAAGAAAATTTGGATGTTAAGTACAGTGTGACACACTTGTTTGGATTCTGGATCAGGGAAAGGATAGTAAATGGAAAGTTGATGAAATGCACACAGTCTGTAATTTAGATGATGCTATTGTATCGATGATAATCTATTTGGCTTTGATAAATCTAGCAATTACATATGATGTAGCATTAGGGGAAGTTTGGTGAACAATGTATAGGAATTATTTGTATTAACTTTGCCACTTTTCTGCTGATTTAAAGTTACTTCAAAAGAAAAAGTTAAAATGGTCTTCTGATACATGACTATGGTATATCTCTATTTATATGGGTCTATCTCTGCTATGTTTTGGCTTGTTTTAGTGTAGACTTGTGCAAACTTTGTTAAACTGATCCTTAGTTTGTGTTTTTTGACTATATTATGATAACTTTTGAAAGTTTTGCATCCAGTTGTTTTTAGCATTATATAGAAAAACAGTTCATTCATATACGTTTATCTAGTTCTGCAAATTTTACTAATTTGAATCATAACTTTGAGAAGGAATAGATTTGAAATAATTTTCTTTATATACTTCATTATTCTTTGAAAATAAAAAAAATCAGTTGCTTTTTTCTAATTTGTGTATTTTATTTATTTATTTTCCTTCTTGAACCAGCTATTATTTCTGAACAATATGTGACCAGTGCAACTGTTTCCCCCCTTTTTTTCAATCTTAGGGTAGAAGCAAAGAATCTTTCATTGTTAAACATGGTATCATCTGTAAGTTTCTTTCTTTCTTCTTCTTTTTTTTTTTTTTTCTCGGCAGAATCGGATATTTGTTTTATTTATTTATGTGTGTGTGTGTGTGTGTGTGTGTGTGGCCAGCTCAGCCCACCAGG
>NDGM011238599.1:5440-22792 GCA_002564305.1 Octomys mimax | reverse complement strand
TCTCTCTCTCTCTCTCTCTCTCTCTCTCTCTCTCTCTCTCTCTCTCTCTCTCTGTCTTTCTTTTCTTTCTTTTTGTGGCCGGCTCAGCCTAACCTGGGGCCAGTGCTGGTGTGGCATGTGGTGCTGGGGACCAAACCACACTACCTGCACACTTACCTAAGCTTGCCTAAGCAGGCACTTCAGACCACTGAGCTATCTCACTGGCCCCTTTAGTGTTTTCTAAGTGATATCAAACTTGCATTTCTTAAATAAACTTTCCTTGATCGTGATGAATTATTGTTTTGTTAATCTGGGGAAACATGTTCATAAAAGAGATGGGTTTACTTTTTTTTAAAGGTCAGGTCTAATAGAAAATCAAAAGTTCTGTCCTCGAAGGAACTGTGGACTCCAGCTTCTGCCTCCATTCTTTTGTTTCTCCTCAAAATGCCAGTGGTTTTGCTTTCCCACACACCACCAGGGCCGGGTGCTGCCCACATAGGAGCAATGGATCTTGGGCTGGAACCTTGAAAACTGAGAGCCAAGCTAACCATTTCATGGTGATCACCCCAAGTATGTGTTATAATATCATAAAGCTGACTAAAACAATAGTGTTGTGCTTTGCATTGTTTTTTATTTTCTGAATTAGTTGTTTCATGCATTTTACCCACTTTTCTCCATGCTTACATCAAGAGAGCAAAGTGGTCTTGGTTAATATATCCTGATTTAAAAAATAGCTATTTTTCCAAAGCTAAATTTTGGTTCAACAGAGATGTTCACAGAAATGGTGTTAAGACCAGGTGACTCAGAAAAAAATGAAACCACTGATTCATGGATTGCTTCAATCATTTTATCTACGCAAAGAATTCATGTAACAGATTAATAACTGGTAGTCAATTTATTTAGTTCCATCACAGAAGAGAGTGATGTGACGTATTATCTCATAAAACATATAACCAAAATAGTTAATACCATTTTAATATATGGCTTCTTTAAGAAAAATAAATAGAAAGCCTTTCCAGTGCCTAAGATCCAAAAAAATTACCTTTTCTAACACACACACACACACACACACACACACACACACACATCCTTGAGAAATTATAAAAGTTTCCCAAGAAAGGAAAATATAATGTATTTCTTCAGGGGCTCTTTGCCATAAATACATTGTATAACTTATGTATATGTGTAATAAATACATATACATATATATTGGAACCCTGTAGTTAGCAATCATAGTGTAATTGTTAACTATTGTTCCTGTAACATGTGTGATAAAGACACTGAAACTGACCTAATGAGCTCCATGACTATGCATGAATACTTACAACAAAATCAAAGGTCACCGAATGCTTGGTCTTCATCGTGCACCATCCCCTTTATAATGCATAAGCAATGGCATGAGTTATGTGCACAAAAGGCTCCTGGAAAGTGTCTATCCAACAGTGGTAACCATCATTCACTTAATTAACCTGTGTATTTATGTTCAAGCAAATTTTACCTTTGAAATATTATTGAACTCTAGGGAAACAAATGGTAAGAACTCAGCCTTCGTGTCGGGCAACTTGTTGCAAGTCTTCATTGCATCACTTCTTGCCATACAGGTAGAACTTTCCTGGACATTAGTGTCTTTAGCTGTTAGCCATGAAGAGGAACAACAACAATCACACAGAGCTTGTCTTGGCAATCATAATGGTTAATAAACATAGTAGGTGCCTAGAAGATATTAGATAAATAACATATCTTCTGTAAAAAGCTTAAAGATAGCCAGTATTCATTGAATGTCCAACATGTGTTGAGCAGTAACCTATTCTTTTGAATTCAGAAATATTTTAAGTGCAATTTTGCAAAGTTAGCTTTTCAAAAGGTGGCATTTAAAAGCTAAGAAAAGGAAGCAGCTCTCAGGCAGTCGGAGCAGTGCCTGAGCATAGGCTTCCTGTGCAATCCTTGCCTTAGTGTGACTTGGCTTTCAGAACAGTGTTGTGTACCTGGATTAGGTCCCAGAGTTGACCTGCTTTATAGAGGCACCAGGACAGTTTCAGTTTGCAGTTGTGTTGAACAACTGAAAATACTGGAACCTGACAATGAATTAGAGCACAAACTTCAAAGGACACTGTTTGGAAGAACACTAGCCCCTCTCTTTTCTGCCTCTTCCTCAACGCAGCATAACCAGAAAACTTTGCTCGTTCCACTCTTCTCCCTTCCCTCTTCTCCTTCTCTCTTCCTGGAGAGGTCACAGGGCAGCCATACTCACCTGAAGTCAGCTGGCTCTTGAGGTGTCTGCACTGGTTTTACCACCTTCAGAAGGAAACTGCCATACCATGTTCTATTCCGACCTGTATTCCAGGGGCACTAGGGTAACTGTTGTCTTACTTAATTATTCATTCATAATTTGAAATGATCCACTCCCTTCACAAATATGAAACATAACTGCCAATCACAGCTGTGAACAATGACAGAAATCCTGATGCAGTGTATTAAAGGGAGAAAAAATAATATTGCAACAGTTGCTATCAGTTCAAAGGTAAATGGTGGCATCTTTATGCTTGGTGATACATTTGCAACATACAGAGATTGACTTCTAAGCTGACATTCAGCGCCGAGACTGTCATCCACTCGCCACTGAACTGCAACATGTGAGGGGCAGAGCTTCAAGGAGAAACCCAAGTTCAAGCAGAGTGGGCTGTGCTTGATGGTCACACAGATTCCCTCTCCCCGAGGAACTGTTCAGCGCTGCTTGTGTGGCAGCAAAAGAAGAAATCTGGGTTTTATTCTGCAATATCTAAAGGTAAATCCTCAGATTGTTTGTGATCAAGATGCCACTGCACATGCCTTTCATCAGAACCCTTATCAAACGCCATGAGACGTTGCTTTTTTCTTCATGGGCTTCACTGGTTGACTTGAATGAATTATTTAAAATATTTCAAAGACTCATTTCTTACTGTAATGATAGTTTACAATTGACTTATTCCTTTGACAGAAAATGTGATTTTGTTCCCCAAATACTACAGAAGTACTTCCTAAGTATCACATGCATTACATCATTCTCATGTGGAACTTTGTAAGCACTGGCATAAGATCTACAATAATTTATCTATGCTAAGAGAGAGGATGTTAAGTGTTCTTATCACAAAACTAAATACATGAGGTAATGCATGATTAGATTTAGTCATTCCACAATGTGTATAAAAGCATCATTACTGTACGTTAAAAATACATACAATATTCACAGCAATATTTACAAACAACTAAATAAATAAATATAACCTTTTCTCTGGTTGTGCTCACCATTCTACCTTTGATTTTAATTAGTGCCTAGAGCACAAAAGTCACTTATTCAATATTTGCTGAGTGAGATGATGAGCCAAATTTTATAAACAATTAAAAATTTTTCCCTCTACTATTCTTTTTAACCCCTAACTTTTCCCATTCTGCTGATGCTGTGAACAGTTTCTGCAGAGATTGGGTGGAACTGAAGAAGAAAAGAGATGCCAGAAAACTATCAGATCATGTTCAATGCTTGATATTTAGAAAACAAGATTATTATTTTGTATTATAAAGTGAAGGCTAATAATACAGGTTAGTCTTGGCATTTGTTTGTGAAGTATACTTCAGAAATGGAGTAAATTTAGATAGAACAACAATGCATTTAAAGAACAATGCTGACTCGAAGGGCAATGAGTAAAATCATCAGGTCAGACAAGTCTAAGCAACAAGGAATGAAGCAATGCCTTTTTATCCATGAAATATTACTTGAAAACATAGACACATAGTTTTGCATCTCAGCTCAAGGTTATATGATAGATTGAAAGTTGAATGATCAGGTTGGTGAGATAGATCAGGGGGATAAGCACCTGCTTCGGCAAGCGCAGGTCCCGGAGTTCAATCCCCAGCACCACATGCCACTCTGGCCACACCCCTGGGTGAGCTAAACCAGCCACCAAGACCAGGTGTGGTGGCATATGTCTGTAATCCCAGCATTGGGGAGACTGAAAACAGGAGAATCACATTGAGTACAAGATACTTAAATTGAATGATCAAATTTTGAGTGTCTGATAAACATAGAAAATGGGTATAGTCATTTTGCTTACAATCATACAAATTTTCCTGTAAATTAAAAAAAAACAATCAGAAACTGTGTAAACATGTATTTTTCTCAAGGAAGAAATAAAACGTGGTAGTGTGAAGCATATAACCGCTGGCTTCTAAATTGATAGAAATGTGTCCGAATCCTGTCTTTCTTATTTTCTCATTGTGGAATGATGTTTAACCTATCCATAATGTTTGATTTGAAATCAAAGTTCGTATATGGCTACTTCATACTGGGTACAGTGGCACATGCCTGGAACTGGGAAGCTGGTGCAAGATACTGAAAGTTCAAGCCCAGACTGGGCAACTTACACACTTAGTGAGAACCTTTCTTAAAATTAAAAAAAAAAATGCAAATTCTAGAGATAAAGCTCAGTGTGAAGATCCTTCCTTCAATTCCCAGTACCACAAGGGTGTCTGCCTGTGTGTCAGGGGAATTCTTTTTTAAATTATTATTATGTATTTGGTACAGGGTCTTACTACACGCCTCGGACTCATAGTGACCCTCCTGTTCTCAGCTTCCCAAGTGCTGGCATTACAGATGTGTACCACCACTCGCAGACTCAGGAACCAGCTCGGTGCTGTCCAGGGATGGGGCTGATGCAGCATGTGATGTAGAGGATCAGACCCCGGTCCTGGGGCTGACCTAAGCAAACTCTTAATCCACTGACCTGTCTTGCTGGCCTTGTGAGGAAGAATATTAGCTTGGCATTTAACACTGCAGGGACTCAATGACTGGAAATTTTTCCTTTGAAAAATTAAATTATATTTTAAATTCTTATGTGTGTGTGTAAGAAAGAAGAGAGACACAGAGGAAAAAAGAGGGAGATAGGGAGGGAAAGAGAGAGAAAGAGAAATCATATTAACATTCGCTATTAAATTTTCCATTTTTTCCAAAATATAGAGAATATAAATATATACTGTTAAAATCTAAATGGAACATGGTTTCATGGTTTCACTTGTATTTGGTTCACTTGGTATTCAGATGGATAAGAAGGGTAAATGTTTTTAAAAAAGAAATAAAAACTTCCATCCACTGATGTGTTTTGAGCTTATAGCTAGAAACTCTATTGAAAAATGTATTTTTACAATATTAGTTTTTTACATTTTTTGCCCATGGGAGACAGGGTCTCACTATGCAGTTCAGATTGGCCTTAAACTCACTTTATAGCCCAGGCTTTCCAGGAACTCCAGCAATCGCCCTGCTTCAGTATCCTCAGTACTGAGATTACAGGCATGCACCTCCATGCCCAGCTTTTCAATATCTATTTTGAAACTAAACACTGTAGTACATGAAAACTCTGCAAAATTCATTTTTTTGAAAACATAAGCATTAAAAATAATCACATTGCTTCTTTCAGAGCAAATTCAATAGCTTCAATGTTATAATTACTTTTAAGTGCCAAGGAAGTTGGAGAAATAAAACAAAAAATTACAGTGACTACTTCTCTCATGAAAAGTTGTTCTTCTAGAACTCAATAAGCAAAGGGGGCTTATATAATGCTCTTCTTCTGTGAAAGATACTTTATGACAAAGATGTCTCTGTGATAAGAATTAATTAAGACCAACCATCTGGTTTGAAGTGTTTTTCTCTGAAATAATAAAACAAAAAAAGTATTCTTCAACCTTTAAAAAAGTAACTTTCATTAAAGATTGACAATTAGATAATATAATTTTAATTAATTTAGACAGTGATGAACCTATTTAGGAAAGAAGGGAATCGCCTGAAATGGTTTAAAATAAATATCTCTTTCTGCATCTATACAAATCTGTATTTCCCTCTGCATAGTATGTGCAGAATATAATACAATTGGTTCAACTTTGAATTTAGACTTTTAAATGAAATATTTGGGTTTTGAAAATTTGGTGTTTAACATTAAAGTTTTGTCCTTCCTCTCCTAATCTTATGTAATAGTAGGCTTACAGACTCTTCTACCTGTTATACCGTTTCTGTCATGGCTCTCTTAAATTTTCCTGCAAATTTCACAATATTATTGAAAAAATCTTAATTCTCATGAAATTTTTGTCTTCAATTCTAAATTTTCATAATCAAGTTATGATAACTGTAGTCTTTCAAAATGAAACTAACAGAGGCCTGGGGTTGCATGCATATATTTCTGTTGAATGAGTTAATTGGATAAGAATAGGAGAGTTGGTTTCCAAAGTTCAGATTTTTCCCATTCTACCAAACATATCTAGTTTTAAATATCTCTATGTCATTTATTAATCCAGTGGCCCTGTACAGTTTCACAGGACAATTTAATAGTACATTTCCATGTGATTTCTCATGACACCTTGCTTGATGTTTAAAGAATATTTAGAACAAGCCTAAAACATAGGTGCTCAGTTAATTATACATGCTCTATAATTCCAATGTAAGGTGTCCATATTTTCCAAAATGTTATTGTTTTCATTGTATTATATTAAGTGGTTTAATGTTTTTGATCTTATTAATGAAAAGCAGGTTTAGTACCTATGATGGTAAGCTGTATATAACATCAACTTGGCTGGCCTTGAAGCTACAAGGTTAAACATTATTTCTGGGGTTGTTTGTGAAGGTGACTCATGGTAAGATATGCATTTGATTTAGCACACTTAATAGATTTTTTTCCCCAGTATGAGTGGATTTGCATATAACAACAGACAGAAGGAGACAGTGGCTGTGGTCTATTTCCTGCCTGCCTGCTTGAGCTAGTGGCTGTAGTCTATTTCCTGCCTGCCTGCTTGAGCGAGGCCATCTCATCTTGCCTCCCCAGCCTTCACACTAGGATTCATACTATCTGCTCCTCTCTTGTTCTTAGACCTCTGTGACACAGATTGAGTTACTTTCCATCCCACTGGGCTTCTTGGGCCCCCAGTTTTCAATGGTAGGTGAAAGGACTCCACAATTATGTGAGCCAATTTCTCATCTCACAATTATGTGAGCTAATTCCTCAAAATCAATCCCTCTGCCCTCCATGTAGACAAGTAGATAAAACCATCTATTTGTACCTACACACATACAGAATAATCCTTTCGTGATTACAGGCAATTCATTTCAGAGTCCCCAATGGAAGCTAAAGTCTGGATGCTCAAGTCCCTTTTATAAAAGAGCATAACATTTTCATATGACCTATACACTCCTGTATATTTTAAATCATGTTAAATTATTTATATCACCTAATACTATGCAAATTCTATGTAAATAATTGTTAAATTATATTATTTAGGGAATAATGACAAGAAAGAAAATTATGTACATATTAAATATAGATACAATTATTTTTTCTATATTTTCTATCTATTGTTGATTACATTTAAGTATATTGAGCTCATGAGTATGAGACACATACTTATCACCCATTGTTTTTGTATCTCTGGAGAACCGTGTCTATTACAGTCTCCATTTTCATACATTCTAAATAAAGTTTGCACATAAATGAATGTTTTGGTGTTTGGGAGATGTAATGTTATAAATTTGCATTCCAGAGAATGATAGTCCACAAACTTTAAACACTTCTCAATATCATTAATAGAACACGTAATTCTTAGACAGTCTTTTGTGAACTTAGAGTACTGTCTTTTATTTTCTGATAAAATGATTCATCTAACAAAGTTCTATTAAACCCAAAGATTTGAGATTTCTAAAATCATACCCACATAGAACAGACAAGCAAAAAGATTCATCCAAGTATTTGAATTATCTGTGCGTGAAGTGGCAGGAAGCAATTCAAAACCACATTGAGATGAGCTACCAGCATTGCATCAAGTAGAAATCGGTTAGGAAACAGATGGTATATTTAAAGAAGAAGATTTCATATAATAAATTTCTAAATAGTTAACAAATAGGCATAATAGGACACAGATGATACTTTTAACAAAAATTTCATATCATAAAAATATTTTTAACCAAGTATTGATCAACTAAAAAGGAAGACAAGAACACTAAGATATCAGAATGAGATAAATCAGGAGACGAACAAAACCAGGAAGAAAATACTAATGCTAACCTTGGAAGAACAAAGAGAATAATGATCATTTAGAAGCTGGAAGGTAGACCCTATCAACAGTTTCTGACTTATGGGAGGAAACTCTGGCAAGATGGTGCTGATGTGCTCAGAGCTCAGAGATGCACTGCTCCAAAGCCAGGGGAAGGCCAATCCCTAGATTCTACTAACTCTGTTGAAGTTGGCAGGGGACGTGATGAGGCTGATTCAGCAGATGTTAGAAAATCTAGAGACCAAAAATTTGTTGGGTTAACACTGACAGGAATATAAAGAAAAAAAAAAATAAAAAATAAAAAACCAGGATCGTACTTGATCATCCTTCTTCAGCATCCTAGCTTTCCTCTAATAATCTTCAGCATGGAGTCTAACAGGTGACCATCTGGCACATTGACAAGGTTCCTTTGACCTGAGAGAGTTTGACTTAATCACTTAGAAATTGTCGTTACCAACATAATATTGTTTAGAAAAAAAAATTCCTCTATTAAGTGTTCCTCTATTAAGTATTCATACATGAAATAGTAAGCAGAATGAAAGGAAATATGATTTTTTTAAAACTAGGGCTGGTGAGATAGCTCAGTGGACTAACCCCCTGCTTTAGCAAGTGCAGGGATTAGAGTTTGATCCCGGGTCCCACATGCCACACCAACCTCGACCCCGAGGCGCACTGAGCCAGCGTTGGAGTCTGAGTGTGAGGGCCCACGACTGTAATCTCAGCGCTGGGGAGACTGAAAACAGGGGGATCATTAAGAGTCCGATCTGTGTAGTGAGACCCTATGCCAAATATATAAAATGAAAATAAATAAATGATAATAAAATTATTTTAAATACTAACAAAGAGATGACATTGATTGAGGAAAGAAAGAAGCACAGAAGAAAATGAAGATTTAAAGAGACTCTTTTCCCCTTTCCACCATCATCAAGGAAACAAATAGATTTAGTAAATGCTTTCAGTGTTCCACCCAACATTAGATTATTCATTCTTCTCAGCTCCACATAGGATGGTCTCTAAAATAGACCATATACTAGCCCATAGAACATGTTTAAGTAAGTGTAAAGGAATTAAAATGAAATCATGCACATTACCTAATAATAGTGCAATGCAAATGAAAATTATTGATGAAAGGTAACTGAAATGCTCCACATACACAGAAATTAAACAATGCCCTCCTTAACCAATGAGTCACAGATGAAATTTAAAAAGAAATAAAAAAATATTTAGTTAAATTAAAATGAAAATATGACTTACCAGAACTTGTAGGACATAATGAAAGCAGCACTCAAAGAGAAATATAAAGGCATGAATTCTAACATCAGGAAAACAGAAGAAGTATAAATAAACAATCTGGGCCAGGGGGATAGCTCAGTAGAATACATGCTTGCCTGGCAAGTACAAGAAAGTAAGTTCATTCCCCAGTACCTCAAAAAAAAAAAAAATCTAGGTTGAAAGTTGTTTAAGGGCCAGCCAAATAGCTCAGTGGTTAAAGCACCTGCTTAGGCTGATGCAAGGGCTGGGAGTTCCATCCCTGGGCCTGCCATGCTGGCCCTGCCCCTGGGGCATGATGAGATGGCAATTGAGACTGAGTGTGTTGGTGCACACCTATAATCCAGCACTTGGGAGGCTGTAAACAGGAGGATCACTATGAGTCCAATCTATGAGACCTTGTAGACCCTGTAGACCCTGTCCTAAAATACAAATACTACTACTACTACTACTACTACTACTACTACTACTAACTACTACTACTACTAATAATAATAATGATAATGATAATGATAATATAAACAACCTAATGTGGCACCTCAAGCTTCTAGTAAAAGAAGAACAAGTCAAGCCCAAAGCCCCAAAAAGAGAGAAAATTATAAAGATCAGAGCAAACATTAATGCAATTGAGACAAAGAAAACAAGAAAAAGAATTAATGAATTGAAGAGTTGGTTCTTTGAAATAATAAATAAAATTGATAAGCCCCTAAACAGTCTTATCAAAAAAGGGGGAAAACCCTCAAATTCCATATAATAAGAAATGAAAAAGCTGAAATCACTTAAGATCTGTGGAAAATTAGGACATTATCAATACCTACTTCGAAAGTTTTTACTGCGTAGGATGAAAAACAGAAGAAATGGACAGATTCCTGTATACATATGAATTACCAAAGCCAAATCAAGAGAATACAAAAATTCTGAAAAACATAATATCAGTCAATGAAATTGAAAATGTAATTAATAGTTGGGTGGACTAAATGCCTGCTTTGGCAAGCTCAGGAACATGGATTCAATCCCTAGTCCTGCTTGCCATGCAGCTCTGCCTCCACCCCCAGGGTACACTGAGCTGGGGACCAAGACTGGTTTCGGTGGCCCATGCCTGTAATCCCAGTGCTGGGGGCAGGGGGCTGAAAAACAAGAGGATCACTATGAGTTGAAGCTGTGTAGTGAGATCCTGTACATTAAAAGATGACCAAACGTAGAAAAGCCTAGGTCCTCATGCATTTACAACTGAATTCTGCAAGAAATTTAGAGATTTAATGCCAATACTTCTCAAACTCTTTAATAAAATTGAAAGGGAAGCAATTCTCCCTAACTCCTATAAACAAGAATTGCCCTAATCCCAAAACCAGAGAAAGACCCAACAAGAAAATATACTACCACCCAATCTACACAGATTCAAAAATCCTCAGCAAAAAATCTTATCAAGCGTAATGCAGCAAATCATAAAGAACATTATATACCAAGATCAAGTGGGATTCATTCTAGGAATATAGGGATTATTCAATATGTGCAAATCAATAAATTTAATACAAAATATTGACAGACCCAGAGAAAAAAAATCACATAAATATCTCAATAGATGCAGAAAAGTTTTTGATAATGTCCAATACTAATTCATGATAAAAACTTCCAGAAAATCAGAATAGATGTTTTAACCTTATAAAAACCATCTAGAAAAAACAAGAAGCTACCATCATACTAAATGGACAACTGAAAGATTTCAATTCACATTCAGGAACAAGATAAGAATATACAGTGTCACCACTCCTTTTCAATTTCCCAGTGTTTTTATGGAAACATTAGGCAGAGCACTTAGACAACATAAAAAATTGAAAGGAATAAGGATTGGAAAGGAATAAATGAAATTATCACTATTTGCAGGTGACAAGATACTTTACATAGAAAACTCCAGATCTTCACTAAAAGACTTGTAGATTTAATAAGCAAATTCAACACCAAAGCTGGATACAAAGTCAACACTTAAAAATAAATAGAGGGGCAGAGGAGATGGCTCAGTGAAATAAGCGCTTCCTGGCAAGCACAACGGCCTGAATTCAATCCCCAGTTCTGAAAAAAAAAAGAAAGAAGAAAGAGAGAAAGACAGAGAGAGAGAGAAAGAGAGAGAGAGAGAGAGAGAGAGAGAGAGAAAAGAAGGAAGGAAGGAAGGAAGGAAGGAAGGATCAATAGAATTTCTGTGTACAAACAACAAACACACCAAGAAAGAAATTAGATGCCTCATATTTCACAATAACATTCCCAAAAAAGAAATACTTAGAAATACTTACAAAGGATGTAAAAGATCTATACAATCAAAATTACAGTACTCTGAAAAGATAGATCTAAGAGGATTTCAGAAAATTTAAAGATAATCCTTGCTCATGGATAGGAATAATAAACATTGTGAAATGGCACACCTGTAAAACTGTTCTAATCAAAATACCATTAACATACCTTTTATATTTAGAGAAAACAGTCTTAAAATCTAGCTGGAACCAGGAGAGACAATCCTAGGCAACAAAGCAGGGGGCATCAAAATTCCTGACTTGAAATTATACTACAAAGCTACTTTAATAAAATCAGCATGGTGCTGGCAAAAGTACACCTCAGGATCAATGGTACAGATTTGAAGATACAGACACAACTACAAACACACTAAGCCACCTTATCTTTGACAAAGAGCCCAAATATGTCTACTGGAAGAAAGGTAGCTTCTTTAATAAATGGTGCTGGCATAGTAGCTTTCCACAAACCAAAGACTAAAACTAGACTTATATCTATCACCATGTACTAAAGTCAAAATTGATCAAAGATGCAAATATTAGAACCCAAATACTAAATCTACTGGAAGAGAAAGTAGTCAAAAATCTTGAAGACACAGTTTTCATGAAGAAAAACATCTGCACAGAAAATACTTCAAAGAGTCAACAAATAGGATCTCATCTTATTAAAAAAATTTTTTTTCACATCAAAAATAAAAACAGTAACAAATTGAAAAGAAAATCCACAAATTTGGGGGGAAAGCCAACTATTCCTCTGCCAAAGCATTTATATGTAGAACTTGTAAAGAATTAAATAAAATCAGACCCCCAAAATTCAAAGACTCAATCCAAAAATGGGCATCTGAGATGACTACACACTTCTCAGATGAAGACATTTAAATAGCAAATAAATATTTGTAAAACTGTTCAACATCATTGGTCATGCAAGAAACACAAACTGAAACAACACTGAGATTCCATCTCACCCCGTAAAGAATGACAATCTTCAAATAGTATTAACCAATAACAAATGCTGCCAGGGCTGTTGGGGAAAAGAAGGCACACTTCATGGTTGGTGAGAGTGTAGGCTGGTACAACCTTTGAAAATAAGAGTGAAGATTCCTCAGGATAGTAGGATTAGATATCTCATTCAACCCAGTGATTCCCCTTCAGTGTATGTTCCCAGGAGAATGAAAAACATCATACCACACCATATATATATATATACCCATGTGTAATTTTTTTTTCACGAAGGAAACCATATTTTTGTAGATGCTGGGACAGACACCCTGAAACCAGCCAAAACCACTGAAGGATAACCCCAACTATCCAGATGAGTTCCTGCAGCCTTATAACATGGTTTTTAAAACTGGCTTCAGATCACTTACCTTAGCTCCACTCCAATCCCATGCTCAATCATCCTAAACCACAAGAAGCTCTCCCATCACCAGCCAGCCCTGGTGTCCTGGAGACACCAACTAAGGCAGCTTCATGGCCGAGAACTCTCCCATTTCGTGGAGCCCTCAACCTGCACTACTCTAGAATCCTCTCTGCCAGTGCTGATCACACTTGTGCACCCATGTTTATAACAGCAAAATTTGTAATAGTCAATTATTGAAACCACCCAAATGTCCATCAAGTGAGGGTGGATAAGAAAGATGTGATATTTTTATACAATGGTGTCCTCAACTATAAAGAAAAATAAACTCCATCCTTGGAAAGGTAGTTGGATGCAACTAGACACCATACTCATAAGTGAAATAAATCAGACTCACATATGTAAACATTATAATGTTTCCCTAATGTAAGAAACTGAGAATAAATAAGACCCAAAAGGTACAATAGTAATTTTGATGCAGAAAAAAAATTGAAAGGAAAGAAAAACTGGAATGAAAGAAAAGCACAAAGATATATATATATATATATATATATATATATATATATATATTCTAAGATAATGCTTACTCATTGAAATGATTAGGTAATTTTGGCATTGTTTGACCAATCTTACATGCCTCTGTCTGTTATTCTGAGCAACACCTTTGAAGATATCAATATATACTATAATAATCATTATTAATTTCCTATCATTTTGATTTGAAATTCTGTATTATTTTTATTAATTCTTTTACACATAAGATAAGAAAATGAAGAGTTCTATAACTGAAACCAAATAGTAGGTACTTCCCTGTGTCTGCACAAAACAGCACTCTGCTTTTCTCAAATGATTCTCCTTTGTCTTCATTAGATATGGTAAAGTATGGAGCTCCTGAGAATGGGTGCTATCATTTTTACATATAATGTAAATAACTTCCTATAGAAATCTGATTCTAATTCAGCTAGCCAAAAATCACTGATTCCCATAACCTCAGTTAAGGGACAGACCAGCGCTGTGGAGTTATTGTTATTATTAATATTAATATTTAAATTTGCATAAGATAGACACTTCAGTTCCTTCCTTTTGGTAAATAAGATGTGATGAATATTAATGCTGCCAACCGGCCACACATCCATCCAAGTACCTACTAGCCCAGATGATGAATCCTTTCCAGAGAAGTTCTTAGCTAGATGAGGGAGTGGCTCAGTGGCTTATGTCTTGTCCTCCAGTTCTCCAGTTCTGATGGTTTAGTAACTTGAATGAATAAATTGATTTCTGTTGAGTCTAGTCTGGCCCTGGATTTTCTCTTGGAACCACTGAATCTTTACTGGTATAGGATATCTTCTCTGATTTAAAGATCACATTCTATTTTTTTATTTTGAAGAATGCAAAAATAGTGATAGAAAAAAATAGCATTAGCAATGATACAAAATTTCACTGAGCAAAATAATAGGATTCAACAATGGTTGATGTGATACTATCCTCAAATTATTTATTCCTTCTGCCACACATAAAGGTGCAAAATTTATGTATTCTAATCCAAGCTTTATTAAATACACCTGTCCCTTCAAACACTCTTTATGCTAAATTATGGATAGTTACAACTTTGTAGAGATTCTGAAATATTTTCACAATACTCTTGTCTTTCCTTCAACTTATAGTAAAAGTATTCTTCAAAAAATATTAATAAGCTAATTTTTGAGTTACTAAAAATAAAATCCATAGTATAGTGACATAATTTTGAACATGAAATGCAAATTCTCTATGAACTTCTATTTTGTCTCTCATGTAACACTCTTCACCTTTTCCTCCACTCTGTCCCAACTTTTGAGATATATATGTAGTTGACATGTAAATGTCACCTCCTACATGCCATCTTGTGGAATTCTTTGTAGTCTTCTATTTATCAAAGTCCTAACACTGTCATAATATTTATCAAATAAGAGGAACCATCTCAAAGTTTAGAATAGGAACATGTACAGATTACTTCTGCCTTCTATTAGACTGCTAATGTGGAGCATGCGAATATGAATTTAAGTCATTCATGAATCTTATAATTGTCATAATGGTGGTCAGGCGATATATCTGTGCAGAATACCTTTGTACTTTATAAATTTATATTTTATATGTTCTAGATATACAAACTATATACTTGTAGCTTTATGGGGGGAATTTATTGTTGCTGTCACCCATGAATCTATATTGCACAAATATTTGGTTTTTAATTTGAAGGTAAAAACTGTATGCTCAATTTTTTATTTGTTTCTTTTTCCACTCTGGGGATGGAACAAAGGCTTTGCATATGCTTAGCAAGCTTTCTATCATAAAACTACACCCCTGTCCCCTATATACCTCATTATAAGCATGAATTACCATGCCCATTGTCTCTCTTTTGCAATTGCAATTCCATATCTCAGCTGTCCTTAAATATTTCCTCTTACTTCTACATTATTTATTATCCTTGTCTGGGTTGTTTGGAAGGCATTTGACTGCAAAATAACTTAAAAAATGGCCAGAATTGGTTTTCCTTATGCTCCTAGACATATTAAATAGCTTTATTGTCAAATTATTTTAGTACTAACTGATTAAGCAACATCCTGGAAATCATGATGTTCTCATTACCTATATTCTTCATAATACGTTGCATAGTTGTTGAGCCTTTTGGTAAGCAATTCTGTCACCTTTGTCATTCAATGATTAAGCAGTACACTGTTGGTGTCCACCCCAGAAGATGCTTGGCATTTTCAGATTCATCACTTAACTGGTGCTCAAACCTTAAATGTACACACTGATAAGGCAAAGTTCGGACAGGCACTAACTCCAATAGCTTTGCTAAATACATGGAATCCACATCTCCATCGAGTTGTCTGGGGTGATATGATGGTACAGATGCAATCTGGCTGAAAATACTTCATTCATTGTTCAGGAAACACTCATCCTAAAGTGAAGATATTCAAGCTCCATTCTTCTCTGAGAAGAGCAATTATTGGAATTTAGGAGACAAGCTTCATGCATTTTGAAAGAAAACAAACTTTTAAGTCAAAAAGAATTAGGTTCATATTTTACTTCTTGTATCTCCTTTTCTCATAGTAGGAGAAGTACTTAACTTTGCTTCATTTGCATCCCAATCTATAGAGTACCTTGGAGGTTGGCAGAAATAGTTGGATGAGATCATAGACATTTATTAATACCAAGATTTATGGCAGGTCCTTAATAACTGATGTGAATTAAACTTTTTCTTTTTTTTGTATTTTATGGAAGGGTTTACAGGGTGTTCAGGGTCTCACTACTACATCATAGTGATCCACCAGTGTACAGCCTCCCAAGAGCTGGGATTACAGGTGTGCACCACCACACCCAGTCTCAATTGCTGTATCAAAGTGCCCTGCGGTCGAGGCCTGCACAGAAGACCCAGGAATTGAACCCTGGCCTCTGTGCCTGCTTGCAGGAGTTTAACCTGCTGAGCTATTTGGCCAGCCCTAATAAATTTTTTAAATATTTTCATCACTATATTTTTATTTCTCTTTATATTTTTAGGTCATTTGGTCTGTGAATCTAAGTCATGGTTAACAGTTGACCTCTTTCAATAGATCAACACAGTAGCATTCATTATGAACTTCTAACTTGGAAGGTTTTTTCTTTCCTGAAATGACTATAATGTTGCCAGGGAGTCATTAATTGGATTTCCATTGGTGAGTAGCCTTTTTGAATTTTAAGCTTTCTAGTAAGATGTGAAGATAGAATAGAAAACTTAGCTCAAAACTAAAAATGAATATAGTATAAAATATAAAATTAAAGAATTTAATGTTTAAAATACAAAGAGTAATGTGCCTTTTTTCCTTATCTGTGGTTTTTACACACTTTGTAGGAAGCAGGGTTTCTGTTCCTTGGAAGCAAAGAGAGTCCTCTGGTGGTCTCAAGAAATTTTGCTGCTTGGAGATTATTTTTCATTCCATCTTCTATTCTCAAATAAATATTATTCTATGATGCTGAAATCTAACTTTTTTGGGAAATGAAAATCAACTCCAAAGGAGAAGGAAAAGACCTTTGGCAGGTATGTCTATGTGTTGCAATATATAGTTCTTAGCCCAGATTTGATATTGCCACCCATTTATATTGGTTTGTGCAGTTCCTGAGTGTCTTTCCCACAAATATAGGAACTCCTACACTTCCTTTGGTCAGTTCTACTACTGAGAATTAGGCTACTTAAGAAAAGTTGAAGGAGGACTCTACATAAAATATTAGTTAGAAAATTGAGCCAGTAAGGGCTGGGGAGAGGGCTCAGTAGAATAAGCACTTCCCTGGGAAGTGCAAGGGCATGAGTACAATCCCCGGTTCTGACAAGAAAGAAAGAAAGAAAGAAAGAAAGAAAGAAAGAAAGAAAGAAAGAAAGAAAGAAAG
>NDGM011238598.1:0-10363 GCA_002564305.1 Octomys mimax | reverse complement strand
CTATCCTCTACACTGTCTGCAGGGATTGCAGCTGCAGGGTTATACCCCAGGCATGTATGCCAGCCTGAGCTGTGCTTGGAGGGGGCAAGTTGGAGTAGGGTGGAGAGGAAGCTCTCCCTCATACTCACTGTTTCTGGACTAGGACTGGGTCTAGGGGTTCCCAGAATGCGGCAGAAATTCCTACTCAGCAGGTGGGGTTGTGGAGGTGCTACGGAGTGGTGGGGGGCATCCCAAGTGGGTGCAAGAGGGTCTCCCTCACACCACGCCTGGGCTTGGACTGGTATTTGTTCCAGCTGGCTCAGGGTAGCAGGAAGCTCTCCCACACACTCACCGGACCTGGGCTAGGACTGGGTGTGGGGGTTCCTGGAATGCGGCAGAAATTTCTATGTGGCAGGTGGGGTGGGGGAGGTGCTGTGGAGTGGTGGGGGGCTTCCCAAGGGGGTGATATAGGGTCTGGCCCATGCTGCACTTGGGCTGGGACTGGTCCCGCCGGCGCAAGGTAGCAGGAAGCTCTCCGAGAAAGTTGTTTTAATGGATGACTAACGCTCCATGTATAAGAAGCAGCAAGGTGAAGGCAGGAATTGCTGAAAATGACTGAGGTCCTGGGGAAGGGTAAAGCTGTGTGCTCTGAAGGCAGGTTGTAGCCCAGAAGCCAAGGACAGGATTGGCAGAGGTACTGCTGTAGGGGGAGAAGTGGCTGGGTTACCCAGATTCCAGGTGGACACACAAGAGCAAGACTCAGGCAGGACAGAGCCCCGGAGCATTTGGCTGCTCCTTATGTATACTTTGGTAAGCAGTAAAGATGAAGGCCTCAGACAGTGTCCCCCTTCCAAAGCTTTTGTCTTGGCTTCTGGATGAGCAGTCACTTCTGGTTTCTCCTTAGCGTGGCTGGATTTTCCTCTTTTGTCCTCCTCATTGGATGCTGGAATGTCTCTGATCTGGCTCTTCCTGTATCTTCACATTTAGTTTCTCCACGTTACCCAATCTTACCCAGGACTGTAAGCATCACCCCTGCACTTGAGGCCTCTGAATTTCTATCTCTAGTCTTGGCCCTCCACTGAAAGGGTGATCTCTAATGCTGGTGACTTGCTATGGATCACTGATAAATGACTTGATCACAAGCTGTCAACCCACTTGGTGACCCTTGTGCTTTTGTTACTAATTTTTGCCATCCCAACAAATGGCACTGGAATCTCCCAAACCAAGGCTGGATAGAAGCCCCCACTTTCAGTGCCCACCCTGCACCTGAAAAATGCCAAAAGCAAGAGCATCCTTAGATTTCATACCCTTGGTGGCTTGCTTGCCTTACCCTGAATTACTGCTGATACCAAATTATTGCAGCCAAATGCCTAGAAGTTATTTGATTCCTCCCATTGTTTCACTGCTTATATTTAGTCCTTGAAGAAACCAAGTTGACTCTGTCCCCCAAACTGGAAATGCATCCAATTCTCACCACCACCTTCCCACCCCCGTCTCTTCCCAAGACCACTTAACGGGTTTTCCTGGCACCATTCTTGCTCCCCCAAACCAATTCTCCACACAGCAGTCAGAAATTCAATTTTTACTTTTGTAAGAATAATCCATGGGTATAGTTTAAAAGGACAAATAATTCCATAAAGCTTATAATGAAAATCAGCGGGCTCCTGTCTTGTTGCTCTTCAGCCACAATTCACACTTTCCAAGGTTAACCTGCCCAACAATCTTGGCAGTTTCCACCATTTGGATATTGCTAATATTTAAATCTTAGGTTTCTAGTTATTGTCTATTGGCTTCCAACTGTTACTATTTAGATCTAGACTGTCCCCCTAAAGTTTCGTGCATTCAGAGGTAGGACTTTTAGAAGGTGGTTGGATTATGGGGATTAACACACTGAGGAGTTTAGAGTTTATTGAGCTGTTATGGGGAGGGGTCTAGCTAGCAGTCAGGTGTGTGGAGGTGTGACCCAGAAGACGACATCTCTCTCAGGTGGATCTTCATCCTGAGCAGCTATGCCCTGCACAGGACCTGCCGTCATGCTCTTCCTACCTCGGAGCCAGTACACTGGGTGGAATCATCTAAAAACCATGACAAAATAAACCCCTCCTCCTTTCTGTGTTGGTAGTTAGGTGTTTGTTCAGCAAGGGGAAACTAACACCAATTTGTTTTTCAGTCATCTTCCTATCACACAGGCACCTCCCATTAACATCTTTCCAATACAATGACACCACCAGGCAGATCAAACCATTAACCCGTGTACAGTTACAGGCACGTGTGGATGAGAGGGGCATGGGAGTTTCCCTGTCTCTTAGGGCAGATCTTCAACCACTCTTCTGCTTCAGCTTTCCCCTCCCCACAACCTTCAGAGCCTCTCATTCTTATGCACCAAGTTTCACAGCAGAAGACAGCTTCCCTTCTGGTCTCCCTCTGCTCAGAGGAGCGTTGCTCTGTTCTGGCAATTTTGCCAAAGTGCCTGTCTCTTGTCCATCTGCTTTCTATGTTACCTTTTGCTTTGTCTTCTGCTGTCCCAATAGGGTAGCTAGTTTTGTCTCTGTAGGGTAATTTCTCTCTCTCTCTCTCTCTTTCTCTCTCTCTCTCTCTCTGGTATTTTATTGGGGTTGGGAGAAATATGTATGTTGAACTCACTGTGTCCAGGTGGAAGCCAAAGCAATATGCATTGTGTATCACAATGAGCCCTTCAACAGGCAGAGTTGGGGGCTGGAGTCTCTCTCTCCCTGTCCAGGGAAGAGCCAGTTTGGGGAATCATAGCATTTATTCCTCCTCTTTTCCTTCAAGCTAGAAATACTGATGTTGGAAGGAAATGAATGGGCCCTTGCATGATTCTACAATGGGGATGGTTTTCCCAGGGACTTCTGACTTCGTGTGCCTTCAGGTGAGTAAATCTGTGAGGGGTAAAGAAATTGCAGTGTGGTCCTTCCCTTAGCTAGAAGGTGAGTATGTGATGGGTGCGGCTTGTGCCTCTCCTGGCTGCTCTCACATGACCTGAAGAAGCCATCCTTGGCAATATGTCAAAGGATTTTGACTTTAATTTTCATCTCTTGCAATACATTTTGTGCTCCATAGTCAGAATAATCTTTCTCATAAATTCTTCTATGTTTTCTTTGAGATATTTTCTATGGATTTAGTTTTGGATTTTCTAGTCCTCTCTTCAGCTGTGTTCACTTTCTTTGCTACATTGGCCATAGTTATTTTGAATTCTTCCAAATTATTTCTAATTGTTTTTTTCCTTTATTGTCAATCACAATTTCTTGATTCTGCATATCTAGTGATTTTTATGCTACATCTTGGTCATTGCAAATAAACAGAACTATAGAGGTTTCAAGAAATATCTTCAATCAGCAATAATTCCTACTTTTGTTCAGTAGATAGGATAAAAAGACTATCAGCTCAACCCAACCATGGTCTGGCGTGGGAATGGGTGGCAATTTTGGTAATATCTGACTACCTTCAGTTGGTCCTTTTTCCTTGGGCAAAATCTTCCGTGGGTTTTGACCAAGAAACTGGTGGTTCTCAGGTTCCTCAGCGCTGAAAGTTCTCCAGCTTTTTGATGAGTAGCAGACTCTGGCCTGCAGGTGAAAAATCAGGTCCATTCTTTCTCTCTGTTTCTGTTTCTGTTTCTTTCTGTGTTTGTCTGTCTGTTTCTCTCTGTCTCTGTCTCTGTCTCTGTCTCTGTCTCTCTCTCTCTCTCAACATTAATTACTCATTTGATAGTAGGAAATAAAAGCTTGGAATTTCCATTAAACAAAATGTTATCCTGGCCTCTCAGTTTTGTTTTTCTCATAAGGAAATCTGTGTCACAAAAAATTGTGCTCTATTTTAATTATATTTTGAATTTAGTAAAAACATTTGTGGAAATTTGTTTTCTCTTTTGTTATTTAAATACCTTTGTAATATTCTCCGTTTTGCCTTTTGGCAAAATATTTACATAAAAGCTTGCTGACATCTGGTGTATCAGCTAAGATCTGATCAGAGAAGCAGAACCACTAAGATGGAATAAAGACTTCATCAGACCTAATGAAGTTGCGGGAGCTGGAGTAGAAATCTACAAAAGGCTATTGCACTAGTGTCCGATGGAAGGCCCAAAGGTGCTATAGATCAACAGAGTAACTTGAACTTCAATCCATTTTTCTAATTGCATTGGAATTTATCTTGTGATCCTCTTCAATAGGCTGGATCCAAATAGGGAAGAGAATTCTGGGAAAGACACTTTTTAGTTAGCCCGATTATTGCTACCACTAAAAATTCTGCTTTAGATCTTTATCTTCTGTTTTAATTTTTTAAATCATTTATTTATTTGCTACAGGATCTTGCTATGTGGCTCAGACTCTTAGTAATCCTCCTGTCTCAGCTTGCCCAGCCCTGGGATTACAGGTGTGCACCACCAGGCTCAGTTTCATTGTTGGCACAGCACACCCAGGGCTTCAGGGCTGGACCTACTGGTGTATCTATGCCATAGGCCTCTTTCTTGTGATGAAAGAGATTTCATTTGTTCTATCATGGTGCTTAGCCTCCCTGATGGCTCCAGGAAAAGGCCAGATTTGTCTTTAGCAACCCTCTAGTTTCTAATCTATGGAGATAGTGACCACCAGCCTATGTACTGACATGGAAAATTCCCAAGGGAGAAAAGAGCCAAAATTCATCAACTTAAGTAATACCCTTCCTTGTCTAGAATTTTAGTTAATGTAATGCACTGCTTCCATATCTCTATCTTTTAAAAATATGATTCTTTCAAATTTAGCCTTTTAATTTTAGCTTTTGTAATAGGACCACTGGCCTGCCACAACTTTTTTGGGCATAGAAGTCTCTCTCAGGTAAATTGGGCTAGGCTGTTCTCCTGCTCAAACTGCACTTTCCCAGCATCTTTTGGATTAAGCCTGTTTTCTCAATGAACTCTACTTATCTACCCAGCTTCCTCACTGGTATGTACCCTATAAGGGACCCTGGGCACACCCTACTTCCCAAATATCCCCAGACACAGCGTATTCTTTCAAGATTGGGTGATTTCACCTCCTAGAGTATTTAGTCTGAAATGTCCTTCCCTGATTTTCACCTAACCACCATCTATTTATCTTTCAAATACCAGCTCAAATGACATGTTCTGTGTGGCAGGCTTGGCCTACTGCTTTGTACATCTGTGGAAGCAAGTTTATGAGATTGATTTCCAGCCTGTGAGGGGGACTTGTTCTTTTCATGTCTTTGCTGCTATCACCCAATACTGCATCTGATACTCAGGTGACATGTACACTTGTAGAAAGAGAATGAAAGCAGAAAAAGAGACAAGCAAAGAAGGTAAACAGAAACAATAACATAAAGAAGGAAAGAGAGGGCTGGGGAGATAACTTAGTGGCTTAAATGCTTGCTGGCAAGCACAAGGTCCTGAGTTTGATCCCCAGTACCCCCCAAAAAGGAGAGAGAGGAGAGAGAGAGAAGAAGAAAGGAGAGAGAGAGAGAGAGAGAGAGAGAGAGAGAGAGAGAGAGAGAGAAACCCACCTTAGAACTGCATCTTTATGGAATACAGAAGTAATTGGGATTAGGAATGGTTCCAACTCCAGCTCTCTCATGGGGAAATGTTACTAGAGTATCTCTCTTCTGGATCCAGGGCAAGATCATACTTATTTACAGAGAGAGTTTGTCCCCCAGACACTGTTTAGTACTCCCTTTCCTGTAAACCAACCTGACTTCATGGCCCACAAGTGCTTTATTTGGACTAACTGGGCAAGCTGGGACTTGTTGAAAGGCTGGAAGCATCTGAAAATAGTGTGTGGATCCCAGAATGGAAGGACCATGGTTTGCCGGAGAGGTAGAGTCTGGCAGGGGTTTCTGAGCTCTTTTTGGAGGGCGACAATTCAGAGTCTGTCAACTCTCCAGGAGCAGAGCAGAATAAGCTATTTCTCCTCTAACATCCTAGGCCTTGTACCCAGTTTCCAAAAATTATGGGGCCTATACTGCATCACTAAGATTTGTCTTCCTTTTCAGAGTTTCCTATATGGAATGCTTCAGAAACCAATTTGCAGCCCTGGAAAAGCACACACCAGCGGGAAAACAAGCAAACAAGCAAACAATAACCTGAAAAAGGTTATGTTGCAGTTAAGGTTTGTAAGGGGAACCATACACAACACATAATTTATAAAATTATTTTATAATAGTCACCCAAAGAGCCACATACAAAGAGTTCAGGACCTCTATCCACACACTAAAGACCAAAAGAGTCCAACTGAGGGCCTGGATCCCATGGCAGTGCCCTACATGAGTGCAGCTGAAGATCTAGAGCTCATGACAATGCCACACACCCATGAGCCCAGATGGACACCAAGGGCCTACAACAATGTCCCATGGAAGTCTGTCTCACAGACCTGTGTTGGGAAGGCCCGAAGGTCAGCCGTGAAAATGAGCAAGTCTGTGCCAGCAGGCTGAAGGATCTGCCCTAGAGCCAGGAAGTAACACTGCAAGTAAGAAGCAGAGCCTCCCTGAAAAGTACCGCAGCTATCCTCAGCGATGAGGTCCCCAGCTCCTCTGATGAGAACAGCTGAGCTTGTGTCAAAAAAAGCCAGCATGACAGCCATCTCAAGGACACTGAACAGTGTACCATCTTCCTCTCTAGAGCCAGGAAGCATTGTTCAAAGTAGAGCCCAAAGCTCCCCCAAAGGAAACCATAGCCATTCTCAGTGACAAGGTCATGAGCTCCTTTGATAAGAGCAGCCAAGTTCATATCAGGAAAGCTAGCATGACAAGGTCCTCCAGGAGAACCGATAGCTCTCCCTCAGTTTCACTTTCCCCTTCTAGTTCTCATTTTTCTGCTGTTGACAACAATCCCCAGGTGGGACTCCCACACCCAGCACCACCCTGGTTCAGTTCAGCTGGGTGTTACAAACTGACTACCAGTTGTCAATCCCTCATGTGTTGAGATGCCTCTAACACCCTGGGTTCACACTTACTCCAGCTAATAGGGCCTCAGTACAGCTGGGGCTATGTTCTCCGTCGATTTTCTTGTTTTACCTTGAGTAAAGTACCCACAAAATCCTGACCTTTATTCCAAGAATCCAAAGTGTCTCACCTGTACTTTGGCCTGAATGCTATGGTATCTCACGTTAGAGACACCTTAGTGACTCACTGCATTGGAAGGGTTTTGTTGGACATGCTCAGGATCCTAGCAGGGAAAAGTATGAACTTCTTTGCTTCTTTAATTATAATTTTGATTGAGATGAAATCTTCTGATTCAAGTCCTCATGTAATTTACTGTAGACTAAGTAACTTCTTTGGTTAAAAATCCAAATAATTGGATAACAGACTAAGGTATTTGAGTTGGAAATACCAGGAGCCACCTGCACTTACCCCTCTATTTCACAGATGGGAATCCTGGAGAAATCCAGGGTATACTGACACAGAGAAGAGTATAGGGTCTAGGGATAGAAAGCAGAGAACTAAGGGAGAGAAATTTTAACACCTTGACTAGAATCTCTAACTTTTCCAGTCCATCTCTTTTTATCATATCATGAAAACTTGATAATGTAGAGAGGGGCCCTAAGCAAGCTATTCACTAGTGTTTGGGTGCAGAGATGTATAGGCCTGTTTGATCTCTAAGATTCTTTGTAGATCTATAAACCTGAAATTAAACTATCATCTCAGATCTTCAAATTAAGTGGTTTTATTATTCAGGGAAAGCCATTTGATCTGTATAGTTTCCCCTTCTATAGAAGAGTGAGTTGTGTTTGGCGGCCCTTCCACTGTGAGAATCTAAGAAGGGAAGAAGAGTTTGGCAGTGGACTCTTAGTTCCAGGGCTGGAACAGAGGGAGGAGGCAACTGTGGGACCCTGAGAATGGCTTCTTTAAAGGGCTGGCTCTAGCCTGTTCTCCTGCCTCTCCCTCACCCCAGCCTGCTTAACCTGACCCTTGGTGTCATCCCATGGTGGGAGATGTTCTAAAAATCCACTTCTAAGTCTGTATATTAGTTTCCAGTCATCAAACGGGCTACTAGGTCCACCTGCTCTACACATATCCTCAAGGGGTCAAGGTCCTTCACTGACTGGGATAAGACTTCCTTCCCCTCAAGGGCGATGTCAAATACAAATAGGTACCTAGGGCAGGAGAGAGGTTAACCCAGGGCAGTCATTTATCCTAAAATGCCCCCCAAAGTAGCACCCACAATGCCATTGTCCCTGGAGGGCTCAGGGCTTAGGCACTGCAAATCAATCCTAGCACTCTTGATTGCTGAGCTAGTCTCTGTCCAGAGTCCTTCTCAAAGGAGCACTCTAGGTAGCCCCCACCAATCAATCACAGCTGGCAGCAGAAATGAAATCCATTTGCCATCCTTGCATTAATCTTTTATCAGAGATTAATTTGTCCGATTAGTCAAGGATTTCCAGCAACAACAAAGCTTTGCCTGGCAGAGACCAGAGTCCCGGGGGAATGGGCTACAGAAGTGGGGAGCATTTTATTACCTAGATAGGTCATCTAGGGAATGAGCAAGGAGACTGGACAGGCTCAGTGTGATAGATCTGGTCACTGAGACCCTGTCAGTGTGGTTCCTCCAGGCTGTGAATGACCCCTACACTTTCCTTGGTTTTCAGTGTCTACTTTGTTGAAAAAGATATACCTCCTAGTCCACTACTGCACAGCGTTCTGGTAATGCACCCCATATTCTCAGATTACCATGTTTTTATGTCCTATTACATAACTTTCAACTAAATATTTTTGTCCTTTGACATTTCTCCTGAGATGTGGGAAGAGAGGGTACAAGAGAGGCATATTCCTTTCTATCGCCTTTTACATGCAAACCGTGTTTTAAGACTGCTAGACCTTGGCCTTAGAGGGTGAGCCAGGCAGGATGATTCAGGATGGGGGAGGGTAGCTCCTGACTCTGAATGGCTTTGTATGTGTTGGGAGATGTCTCACCATGCAGGGCCACCTAGCTGTATCAGTGTGCATCTGGAGAGCAGGGGGGCGGGGAGGTTAGTTCATGAGGGATTGAGGAGATTTCTGGAAGAGGGAATCAGGTGGAAAGCTCAGGAACCAAACATGTCTTCATGGTGCTGTCACTCAGATTTGGCTCCAGCTTGGTACTCTATGGACACACATGAAACCCAAGAGAGTTTTCAAAGGAGACCTTGTCCACTTTAGATGCAGGAGCAACCTTGCTTTGGCACTAGGTGACAAAGCTACTTATGGAAGGATAGAAAAGAGAAGAGGAACTTTCTATGGGCACTGACTATATGTGGCTCCATTCCCTGGATGCCAGAAGCTATAGCTCTGCTTCGATGATTTCAGGACTCTAGATCATTGATGAAGTTCTAGAAGTGGCACATGGCAAGGGTGGCTGTATCTGGAATTGGGGGAATTGGGGGTGCTTGGAAATACTCAAAAAGACACACCTGCAAATAAAGAATGGAAGAGGCATATGATTACCTTTCTATGATCAGTGATGGGACATGTTACATGAGAGACATCTGTGGACCCTCAGAAATAACAAAATGAGCTTGGAGGGAGAGAGACTTAGTGGAGAGTGGGGATAATTTGTTCTAGTGTCTTACTTCACACTGGATTTTCCATCTTTGAGGGCAGGAGCCAGATCCGCCCAACCCTAGGCCCTGTGAGTGTGTGGGAGAGCTTCTGTGCTGTCTTTCACCTGCTGGACTAAGTCCAGGCCTGCCGCATGAGAGAGACCTTTCCCTGAGTTCTCCAGTCCTCCCCCTCCCCTCCAGAGCCAGCCCAAGCCTGTCCTGTGAGTGAGAACTTCCACCACACTCATAGGAGCCCTGCAGACCTGCCAAAGCCCAGGCCCAGTGAGTGTGTGAGAGAGCTTCTGTGTTCTCCTGCCCTCCCTCATACCTCTCCAGACCCAGCCCAGGCCTGGCATACAGGCTTGGGGTGAAACTCTGCAGCTGAAGTCCCTGCAGTGAGACTAGGGTCAAAACCACATAGCTAATCCAGGAGCAGAACATCTTGCCAGAGGCAGCAGGCTCATCTCCAAGGGCAGCAGCAGGAAGGAGCTGAGCATAGTAGCCAGATCCAAGCCAGGCACAACTACATGAACTAGAACTTGGTATATCGGTACCTGAATTTCATTAGGTGCTAAGGTTATAACTGCACCAAAGATCAGAGGTCAGTGCTATACTAAATGATAAAGACAAGGAGCAAAATGCAATTTCAGGCCTCAAACCCACCCAGAACAAGTGCAGAGGCCACTAGCTCGGCTGAAATGAATGAATCAATAGCGTCAGAAGTAAAGAAACAACAGCAGAAAGGTATAGAGGAACTCAGAGAAGAATTAATTTCTGGAACAAAAAAAAAAAAATCTCTGAATTCGTAGCATCTGAAGTAAAGAATCAAATACAGAAACATATGGAGGAAACCCAGTGCCCACCCAGAA
>NDGM011238592.1:31112-45032 GCA_002564305.1 Octomys mimax | reverse complement strand
GGATATCATGTCTGCATCTTGTACTATGAATAACCACTACAATGACAACAATATGCAATGTATCAATTATTGTAACTGTCCTACTAGCCTGTTGGACAGCCTCATTGCTATTTGTTTTTCAATAAAATTAATTTTGAAAAAATTAATGAAAAAAGAAATAGAATCAGAAAGAGGTATGCCAAATGAGGATGAGGAAGAGTAACTTAATGACCCAATTCTACTTACATGTGTGGAGCACTTTGAAAATGTTTCAGATATTCAGTCTCTGGGAGTTTTAGAATTAATCCAATAGTATTTTCCATATTAATATCAAAAGTCATAGTGGGATAAACATATCTATAAAATTATTTTGTCTACTGAAATAATGTTATTTTGAGATTATTTGCTGCCCATCAGTTCTGCTGATAGCCTCTATAGCTTTTTAAAAATTCATTAGCATTATCTTAAGATTTCCAGACATCTTCCAAAACCAAAAAGACAGAGTGGTCATTTTATTCAAATCAGGGAATCCACAGATGCCTTTACTGACTTCAACATTTGCGGTGATCACTAAATATTTCTCTAGGATAGGGTGTGCCTAGGCTCCTTTTACTAACTTTATTTAATGTGGGCACAAACTAAGAAACCTGTGTAAAAGATGAATGGAGCCTCACCAACACGCATCTGCAAGGGGACCCTATTAATTTCCTCAACTCATGATTCAAAACTTTCCAGGTCTCTGTACTAGATTATCTTCTTTTGGCTATTGTTTCACAAGTAGGATACCCTCAGGACCCCAATCAGTCGTCTGAGCCTCAAGGAAGACGATGGTGTAATGCCAGTATTTTTCCATATTGCACAGGCCAAGGGTGAAGCTCTCCCCAGGCCAGAGCCATGGGTATTCAAGTAAAAGCTTGGTTTTCTGGTTTCCCTTGGCAACCAGCAGTTCTGCCAAGGTTATAGTGGATAATGAATTAGAAGCAGCAAAGGAGGTGGCCATTAGAAGCAGGCACAGTGACAAGTGACAGGTGTCAGAAGGAGGAGTATGAGGTACACTAACTGAAAATGCCCAGTGCTGACGTCCAGTAAGCGGTGGCCCTGCATCTCTTAGCATCACGATCTTCCCCGAGGGCATCCCTTTATTTGAGCCACACCAATGGCCCTGACTCATCAAGAAAAGATTAACTTATGTCAAGAATATTCTGTTTAGTAAGGAAAATAAGTTTGCAATGCACTTTAGAAAAATTTCTACCAAAATGATTCAATATATTATATTTTTCTATATTTAAATGACCAAGGTCCAGATACCTGGAAAATTCACATGGTAAAAACATCTAATAGTTGAAATTGTTGAATATAAAATATTTTACTTATGTAAGTTTATTTCTTCTTAGGGGCCAAAAACAGGGGCCGAGAGACCCTTGATGCCATATGTTATTCTTGTTCCAACATGGATGCTGCCTAAATTTTTTCAAGTTTCACAAGAAAGGGGAACAAGAATCCTAGTTTGTGTTTGTATATGGAAGGAAGAGTGAACCAAAGGGGGTTATTACGAGTGATAAGTACATGCACATAATGATAGCTGTAGAATTTATGACAGCTAAGTTGTAGAAGTGGCCTCTATGCCCATCCACAGGTAAATGATTAAAGAAAATGCGTTTGTACACAGTAGAGCACTACTCAGTCAGATTAATTTGAAACATTGGTAGGAAAGTGGACTCACATTGTGACTAATGCTAGGTGAGATAAGTAGGATATAGAAGGTTAAATATTTAAAGAACAAAATAAAAGATATGAAAAACCAAAAGTAGATCTGGGGGTGGGGTGAGAACAGAGGAAAGGGAAGGAAACGGAAGTAAAAAGGATTCAGACTCATCATGGATCTATACCAATTCCCCAAGAGGAATGTAAGTGTTATGTATCACAAACATATGTTAATAAAAAGCAATAAAATAGGAAGGTTAGACTGGAAGTGATAACAAAAATAGTTAACAAAACGACAGATTTAGTAACTAATTGCAGCTTCAGCTTTTCCTTTCTGCCCTGTTCTGTTTTCTACAGTTCTACTTTTTCCCCAAATCACCACCAGTTTCAGAAGCAATTGGGTTACCTGAACAGAATTTAACTTCCCTGTTTACCAATCTATGGGTGGACAGGTACCTTCTTTCTCTCTCTTCCTCCAAAATCACCCATTAGTTCTCTAACATGTTTGGTGGAAAATCAGAGGAGAAAAGGCATTGAGGTAATGTCTTGCAGTCATGACGGTGGTGTCCCCAAGATCCAAGCTGGTTTGTGTGAAGTAAAGTAGGACGAGCAGGCCCCAGAGCAGAGCAAGACCAAGCGACAGAGGTGTGCTTCAGGAGCAGACAGAATACCCTTCCACAAGCGCATTTGTTGTCCCCACTTTTAATTCTGACCTCTATATCTCAGTTGTTTATGAAATATGATAAAGAAAACTAAACACTGGAAGTTAGTAAGAGAAGGAAATTTCCTTTCAAATAAACAACAGCCATCACTACATGTGAACATTGTGCCTGCAGATCCGGTCAAAGAAAAGTAAAAGGTGAAACATAAGATTAATTGGAATGCAAGGAACAGATCAGCCAGTATCTGCAAGGGGCATGACAGTAAAAATGGAAACTATAACTTAAAGAAATCTACAGGTAAATATGTTAAAATTAATTTAAAAAAGCTTCTCAATATTGACCAGTAAAATACCAACAGTCATAAGTCAACAGTTAGAATATAGGATTTTTATAAGGAAGAAAAGGAGCCTATTGCCAATACAATATAAATATCTGAGGAAATTTTCTAAAACACATATAAGACTCCTGTTAGAATCATTATAATAGCTCTAAACGGAAAGATATTAAAGAAGATCTAAATGAGCGGAGACACAGAAATTGTTCACAATAGATGACTAAGGCATATTACTCTTTCACAATGTCCAACGATAATGTAAAACTATCTCAGAATTATTTTCATGGGATGGCATAAACTGATTATACAATTAATATGTATACAATGAATCAAACATTGCTAAGGCCTCGTGAAGTAAAAGAATCATCCAAGAACCTGCCCCCCTCAAAATATCCAAGATAGTTTTAATCTACTGAAAGTAATATAGGATTAATAGAAACTCAGACATATTGGCCAATGGAGCAGAACGCAGAACTTAAAATAACTGCACAAAGGAAAATCTGATTTATGAGAAAGTTGTTATTGCAGATTCATGAGAAAATGGTCTACTTAGCACTTGTGAAAATCATACACCTTTAAGTAGAAGATTGTGAGCCCGTTTTTCATATCATGTATAAAAATTACTCTCAGGTGAATTAAAGACTTGAATGAAAATAAAAGACAAGAAATAGAGGAAAAGCACATAGATACTTTAAAAACAGGGCTCCATTTTATTTCTTAAGCTTTGTGATTAGTGGGCACAGAAGTGACGACTTCCATATCTTTGTGTGAAGATTATGTATATTCACTTACGTGGTATGTGTACTATACATATACATGTTAATATGGTGTGACTCATAACAAAGTGAAAACTTTTATAGATAGAACTGCTAAAATCCACACATTCAAAATCGTGATTATTTTGGTTTTTCTGCTGCACATTTTCTTGGAGAAGTGATGGTTCCATATTGTTTTTGTGTATATTTCAGCACATTTTAAATACAACTGATATAGAGTCTCAACATTTTTACAGTTTCTGTAAGTGAAGTTGAAGGCTGAAAGCATATTTTCTGAGTCCACTTATTCATTCGTTCCAAATGAAATAATTCAGTGTTCTTGTATCAAGTGACAAGACTGAGAAGAAAAAATGAATGAGCCCTATGTATTTACAGTTTGAAGTCTGGTCTCTTGGGCTCAATAATCTTGATTTGGTCTACATCCCCTGATCCAATTTTCTGTTCTTCTATGTCTTGCTGTGTCCTGGGACACAAACTTTCGCAATGTATCTGACTTAAGCTCTAGTAGATTGCCAGCTGGTGGTCAACTTGTTCCACTCAGCTGAATTAAACTAGCACGTTGCTTTGTGTAGGAGGCCCCTCTGAAGATTACTGCAAGCAGCATAAGAGGCAGAACTACAGAAGCTATTGGAAGGCTGTTAGAGAAGCTCTTTGGAGAAGCTGTTGGAAGCTGCTGGCTCTCTTGGGTTATTCTGCTGGGGGGGGGAGGAGCTTTGCCATGCTGGCTTTCCTTGGGAACTTGGTTGTTCTCTACTAATGAGGAACTTGGGACCTCCTTTTCTCTGAGGAGGGCTGCAGTTTGGGGAGCTCTGATTCTTACTTTGATCTTAGCTTCCTAGCTCCAGAGGGGAAGACAGCACACTGCTCAGTCTCCTGGTAAAGCTTGCCACTTTGGCTTTCCTGCTGGGAACCTGGCATTCCTCATCACTGCAGGAGCTTGGGATCTCACTGTTGCTGAGGATGGCTGTGGTATTTTGGTGAAAAACTTTGATTCTTACCTTAAGCATTGCTTCCTGGCTCCTGTTTAGACCTCTCAGCTTGCTAGCAGAGATCCTTCATCCTGCTGGCATAGACTTTCTAGCTTCTACCATTGACCTTTAGGCATTCCCAGTTCAGATATGTGAAGCAGGCCTGTATGAGACGTTGCCATTGGCTCTAGGCCTCCAGCTGGACCTGTGGGAGGCACTGTTATGATCTCTAGGTCTTCATCTGGACTTATGGTGGATATTATAATAGGACCCAGGCCCTATGCTGGGTTTTTCGGTCTTTAGTGTGTGGACAGATTTTCTGTACTTTTTGTATATGATTCTTTGGGTGATTTATTATAAAATAATCTTATAAAATGTGACCTGTATTGTACTATTCCTCTTGCAAAAATCCCAGGCCAGGACAAGCTCCTTTGACTTCCAGATTCTGGTTGATTTGGATCTAGGAAGCATTGGCAGATTTATTATTTGCAGAAAGGAGTATTTATCCTTCCTTATTCTTTTCTTTCCTTTCTAAGGTTAGGGTGAAAGGAAAACAAAACATACAAGAGAAATTGTTCTTTTTAAAATTTTGTTCATTTGAAACAAAAGATACCTCTGTGACTGCTTCATGGTTTTGTAATTACTTTATTAACTTCTATAACCAAGAGACCATAACCAAACATAAATAATGCCTGATGGTACCAAGCTTCAGAAACTGGTGATCATTAATCTACCCTTGTAACTGACGATCCAGCCCTTCTAGCTAATCAAGCTGTTCTGTCCCCCCTTTCTACCTACATTGTACTTCCTACTTAGGCATCATATAAAAGCCCTAGACCACCAGAGATCAGGGCCTGATATGCCGGGAATGATCCTGATCAGTGCCCACTGACATAGAAAACGAAATAATAAAAGAAACCACTCTGCCTCCAAATCCTGGGTGTTGTTTTAGGGTTTCTGCTTGCCATTGCATCTGGTGCAGTGGCCAGGAAGAAAGCCCACTTGGCCCTTTATGTGGACAGAGCAAGGACCTCTCCAGTCCTGATGGGAAGGCACACCCCCAAGATTTATTCAGTCTTCTTGGAGGTCTAACAGAGGACTCCTGGCTCCTCCCTTGAGTGGCTCTCATCACACTGAAAAGAGAGAAGGATGCAAACTGTCAGTCTGTCTTTCTGCTTGTCTTATTCCAGTAAGACCCCCCCCCAAGACCCCCAGGGGCATCCTAGTTAGTATGTCAGTACTGCTCAGTTCTAGCAAAAGAGGCACTTGATCAGTTCTTGTTAGTTACAGCCACCCTCAAGGAAATGGGGTTTTGAATGTTTAACCTCTGAGTTCCTGCTGCATGAATGTGGGGGTGGGTGGAATGGATAAGCATAAGCAATACTTTGCTCTGTCTGTGCACCAAGATTGTAAAGCCTGGTCATGATGCCTGACTTGGCCCCCACCTGCAGATCTAAGCCTATGGACATATAGCACAGTGGGAGGCCTTGTGCTCTCCTTGGCTAAGCCGCACTTAAGTCCCCATTAGGGGCGCGGCCAAATGGGCATGCGAATGGCCTCTCTTTGAGGGGCACCCACCCTTTGTCTGTTGCACCAGCATTCAAGGCTCCACAAAATACGACGTAAGGAGGTAGAATGGGAACTAATTTGTGAAAACCCAATTTCCGCCTGCAGGAAAAGGGGCTTTGATGCAGCTCAAAATGAAATCAAGCCACTCCCTGTATCTCAAAGAAGAAAGAAGAAGAAGAAGCCCTTTCTTCCTGCAAATGCTACCTGGGCATCCTCATTGGCTGCCACCGCTGCTGCCAGCACCCACAGCTTCACTCCCCACTCCTTATCCATCTAATTCCAGCCAACTGCAGTGGTTCCTGCTAGCCATTGCCTGCATTTGGTCACAGAGGCCCTCCCTCCAGAGCCTTCTGCTTCCATGTCTATCCTGGTCAGTGGCTCCATCTAATGCCTGCCTGAGATGACTTTCAGCAACTACTTCTGCATTTCATATATTGACTGAAGAAAAACTGGACTACGAGCCCTGACAAATGAGTTGTGCCCTGTGGAGCCTCAATAGACAGGGTGGACTGAGCTTTATCGCATTGGGCCCCCGAGAGCCTGAGGTCACTTCAAAGCTGGGGACAAACCTGTGACCTTCCTGATAGATCATGGAACAGAACTCTCTGCCTCCAAAAGTTTCTTCTGTCAAAAAGTTACCAGCCCTGGGGCAACTGATCTCCCGCCTCTTGCCCCTTCTATTAGACGCAAACTTGCAGCTTGCTTCAGTGAAAGGAAGGATTTGTCATAGTAGTGCTTGGACGGGATGTCCTGGCTGCTTCTTGTGCTGTGGATGACCACTGAGAAGTTAACAATGTGCAATGTATTAATTATTGAAAATGTCCTATTAATAATCTTGGAAAGCATCTCATTGATATTTGTTTCTCAATAAAATAAAATAAAATAAATTTTAAAAAAGAAAAATACTTGCAGCCTGGGAGGACAGCTTCCTTACCGCAAGCCAGTCAGCTTCCCTCTCCTTTAACCCTGCACTTTCAACTTTGGTTGTTCCCTGAAAGGGACATGATGCTTGCATCAGCCTGAGACAGAAAACCACAATCCTAAACTTCTAAAAACTCTTCCTAGAGATACAGACTAAAAACTTGTCTCTGGGCCTGAATATCAGCCATGCCACCCCACCACAGCCCCTCTTGCTATCAGATGTCACGAAAAGTACAAACAGGCATCCAGCCATGTATCAGTCTGATGGACTGTTAATCTCTGTAGGCAAACTCTCCATGCTATTAACAGTGCAGAAAGATGTCTTCCTCTGCTTACGAGTTGCCCTTTCAACTTGGAAAGTCCTGAGATAAAAGATCAGCTAGTTTGGACTCAGATGCCAAAAAGGATTAAAAACTCTCCCACCTTGGCTCCACACCTGTGTCCTGCTCACCAAGCAAGCCATCTCAGTCATTCAAACAAATGCATAAGGCCATCTGAGTGGCTCTCAGGTTTAGCCCAAGCCACAAAAGCTTCATATTGTACTGCCTGAGGACCCCAAGTCTGACCTGCCTCCTCCTCACATTCATCAACCCCAAGCTGCTCAGCCAGCCCCAAGGCCACCACCGCAAGTTCTGTGTCCTGCATCAGCGCTTCTGTTGATACTGAAGAATGCTGCTCTATTTTATCTGGTGCCCACAGAGTCAAAAGCCCACAGTCAATGGCGGGGGAGATGGGTCAGTGGAGTAAGTGCTTTCCTGGCAAGTGCAAGGGCCTGAGTTCAATCTCCAGTTCCACCAAAAAAAAAGTCCACAGTCAAAAGTCCACACCATGGTGGTTGATTCTGATGTGTGGATGAACACAGTCCTCCCCCAAGCATGTTCAAACTGGGACAGTAACATGACAGAGGGCCAGGAAGCCTCAGGTCATTATCACACTGCTCTGGTGACAGACCTCAAAAAGGGAGGTAAAAACCAATAGGCATGTCAACAGTTATTAAAACTATCCACTAGAGCTCCTACTAGAGAGAAATTCTGTCAAAGCAGATGCTATGACATTGATATACCCTTTATCATCATCAATTCCTGCATGTGCTTCAGGACCCTGTCCCGCTCCTGGGATGTGGCCAGCCTGTCTCACACTTAGGTCCACTTTCCGGGACTTGATATCGACTGTGACTCTACCTCAGGAGGAAGAATAGTGCCTACACCAGCCTGAAAAGCCTGATAATGTTAGTCCTGAAATTTTTAGAGAGACTCATTTCCAAAAGTATAGACAAAGGACTCATCCCCATGGGTTCTATCAATCATGACCTTTAGATGATCAAGCTCTGTCCCAAAGTGATATCCATCTGATCAAATAGTACACCTCTCCTGCTTGTAAGGCCCATTCAAGGTCTCCAGGCTGCTAATGCTGCTGCAATTGTCCTCCGTATTGATTGCCTCAGTCTTCTCCCGCAGCCTGGTAGAATACCTGCCCTGGCCTAACAATGCCCGATTCTGCCTTTGAAGAATCTCTCACAGGTGATAGCTTCCCAGGATGACACCCAAACTGCCTTCTGGGATAACACAAAAACCCTGTTACCATGTCTGGTAGAAACTGGTTATAAGAATGCAAAACAAAGCACAAACCTCCTCAAACTGCTTAGAACTGATACCTTCTATAAAACCTGGATTTTTGTGTTCACAAAACCAGTGACGCTGACTCAGACTGTCATTCCCTGCGAGTGCCCAGTGGCCCACCTGTGCAAATACTTGGCTTCTGTCCTTCTGATCAAAAAAGGTGACAGGCTCACTTTAGGCAAAGACCTAGCTGTCCAGGTGCCACATGCTGTGCTGGATCTCACCCAGTACCAAGGACGTTTATGCAAATATCCCCACCGGACTCCTCTAGCAATAAAATCACTCAATCCTGCCATAGATATGGGTCCAATAAACCATCACTGCCTAGTGCTGTTTAATAAATGGTCTAGAGCCAATCAAAATATAAAACTCCCTGACAGATGCTGAGTCTATCCTGTTTGCAGATGGAAGGAACAGGGCTAGGACAGGCCAGATATGCCTTGGACAAAGTTATGTTGGCCAAAGCTCTCCTGCTGCTGCTTCCTGCTTCTGGTTAGAAGCCTGCTGCCAATGACTCAGAACCAGAGCTGCCCCTGCCATATGTTCTGCAAGCTCAAGCGTTGCCCTGGCAACCATACCCCGGCAGCCTGCCCGGACTGTATCACTGGCTCTGACATCATGCATTATAATGGGCTGTCCCCATTTAAGGACTTACAGATAGATAGACAATACAGAAAGAAAAGCAAAACTGCATACAGCTTGTACCTAGTTAAAAAACCCTCTATATTTTTGCACTCACAGATAGCCCAAGTACATATTGACTATCTCTATGAGTTTCAGAAATCCAGCCTTACATCTGCTGAAAAATTAACCTGGACAGCTCCTCTGAGGCTCATGCTGAAGGCAACACATGCTGAGTGGTGCCCAAAAAGCTGAAGCCTGAGGAAACGGTTGTCAAGATTGCCCCAGACCAATTCCCCTTGACTGTCCTATCTTTTCAGGGTGCTTAAGCCAGTTCTTGCTTCCTTGCTCCTGCTAGTTGTGTTCTTATTTTGCCTTAAACTCTGTGGGCAGTTGTCTCAGAGGGATAAAAAACAACCAGTATAGCTCTTTTTCTTACTCTTTGGATGTTTTTTTAATCTGATTTTTAAAAAAATTGTCTTCCTCATCCAAAAAGCCTAAGGCTGTCAGTTATAATTAGAAAATGTTTGCTGTTACTAGTGTGCTGACATTTAACGTTGGGATCTAGGTTCTGACTCTGTTTAATTTAACTACTGGAAATCAAATTGCTATAATCCAAGCTCCTGCTGAGTTTTGTCTTGTAAAAACTGACACCTGGGAGGTAATTCTGTCCAAAGTCTGGAATGGATGAGGCCTAATAATTCTTGGATTTGATCTCTGTCATGTTATTACTGTTCCAGAAACATGGATGCCTGCTTGTCATAAAGAGCCCAGAGGACCCCACAGGAAATCCCCTCTGGTGGCCTTTGATTTCTATCTGTGTCCTGGAGACAAATATGGACACACAGGCTGCAGATCCAGAATAGAATAGAACTGCCTGTCCTGGAACTGTGTGCCTGAAGCCTCCTATCGGGGGGTGGGGGCAACGATCACAAAAACAGACCTCCTGGAGGCCCCCTCACAATTAGCTGAACAAGAGCAGCAAGAAAAGTTTGTGATGCCCTAGAAGAAAATTGCTGTTTCGATGCTCTCTGGAATGGTCTGAACAGGTCTGCAGCAAGTACAAGAGAGGTTAGGTGACTGGGCTTACGAACGAACCAGAAACAGTGATGCTTCCGTGGCCTATCTGACTTGAGACCATGGTTGAACCTCCTTTTGGGACTCCTGACAGCCCTTATAGTAATTTTCTCTGTAGGCTTTGCCTAATTAATTTGATTATGTAAGTTAAGAGCTGCCCCTTCTTACACAGTTTTAAATTAATAAAATTAGCCCTAGCATTGAAAAAGATTTTTCTAAGGACCTACAAGAGGGGGAAATGAAGGGGAAAACTGTCCAAAAGAAATTTTTTTCTTTTAAAACTTTGTTCTTTTGAAATTGCTTAGCTCTATAACTACTTCATGAGTTTGTAATCACTTTCCTGACCTCTGTAAGTGTGGGACAATAACCAACCATACAGGATGCCTGATTGTACCTCCACTGGACTTCCTGCTTGTACATCATATGAAAGCTCTAGACCAACTGAGATCAGGGCTTGATACTCTAGGAATGATCCCCATCAGTGCCCACTGACGTAAAAAATCTGCCTCCAAGTCCTTGTTGCTGTTTCAGTGTTTCTGTTTGCCATCGCATCAGTAGCTCCTGCTTTTCTAGGTCCTATTACATTTATTAGATGGCTAATCATGTCGGTGGCCCTTGCCAGCTTTTGACATCACGATTTCCTCCTATTGTCCTTCCATGACATGACATGGTGGTAGATTCCCATTCTTCTCCATCTTGGGTTCTGTCCATCCTTTCTTGCTCACTCCCATGCTATGCCTGGTGAAGATGCCAGGTGTTTAGAGCTATCTACAATCTGATAAGTGCCAGAAAGAAACCAGTGCAATGTGTGCCTGACACATCATGAGTACCTCTCTGATGCTCTTGGCATCCCTTGTCACCCACATGCACAGCACTTACACAAAAAATGCCACAGCACACTGATTCCATGCAGATCCATGGGGTTCTGTCTTCTGAGGTCTCTAGGAGTGTTCCCTGGATCTTCATTCCTGCTGTCACTTGTAGAAATTTCACATTCAAGAGATGAGGCTTAGCTTCCTGAACGGATGCCAAGAAGGTCCATGGCAGAGTCCTGCAATGCTGAAAATTCAACACTCTTGTGCGGACAGGAGGCCTCAGATGCCCACACCGCTGTGGGAGGTTCTCTCTGCCTGAGGAGGAGCAGGATGTTGCATTATCTTCTTGCTGTTTCAGCAAAACAGAAGCTGGAAGGGACACATTCTTCTGTACCTGCTCCTAATCCTTCTCTGCTTTGCTTTCCATTTCCCTCACTTTCACTGCCCTGGGATGGCATTTGCAGATAAAACCTTACAGTATTATTTGAATTTGTTTTAAAAAGTAGCTAAGCAATCTCACAAGGAGGTAGGTTAAAGACTATGAGGGAGCTTGCCTTAGATACCGTGGTCCAAGGAAATCTCTTTGGGAAAGTGACCTTGAAATTAAAACCTAAAGGAAAGACAAGAAAACCATCTGAACAATAGCATGATCAAAGAGATGAGGAATAACCATTGTTTGGGGATAACAAGGCACATTTTTAAGCAACAGCAAGGACAGTGAAAAATGGAACAGGATGACAAATAGGGAAAGGGGAGGTATGAATTTGGAGAGGCTGACAGAGATATTGAGGCCACAAGCAAGATTTTAAATGAGAAATGTACTTACTAAGTACAAGAAGTGAAAGAACAGGAAGCTTTGGAAATAGTTGCAATTTGATTTGTATTTTACAACAACCTAGCTGGTGCATAGAAGTAGCTTATAGTGAGAAAGCAAAATGCCTAGGTTTAAATTTCATAGGGAGGCTAACAGAAATAAAAGTTCATTGTCTGACTACTAAGCTTCTGAAATATGGAATAAGTTTTTTTTTTCTTTACATCTGTGGTATAGGATCACACTACACAGATCAGACTTGCAGTGATTCTCCTGTTTTTAGCCTTCCCAGTGCTGGGATTACAGGTGTGTGTGTGTGTGTGTGTGTGTGTGTGTGTGTGACCACGCCCAATCTCAGTCACTGGCTCATTGCACCTGGTGGGCAGGGGCCGGCAGGGCATGTTGTGCCAGGAATCAGACCCTGGTCCTTGTGCTTACCTAAACAGGCTCTTAGTCCACTGAGATATCTCACCAGCCCTGGAAATCTATGGATAATAATGGACCATTTCTTGAAAGAGACCATTTCACAGGAAATCTAGTTGCTAGAGTAACTGGAGATACAGGGCTCCAATTTTATGAAATGTTGAATTGGATAGCTTTAGAATATCAAATTGGAGATATCAGAAGAATTTAGAAGCACAGAGTTGCAAATATCATTGATAACTCCTTGCTCTCATTCATATCCACGCATCCACACTGTGAGCAAGTCTTTCTGGTTTTAACCTGAAAGCTGCATCCCAAATCTGCACACTTCTCACCATTTCAGCGGTTGACATCATTGATCAAACCACCACCTGTCTTCTTTTCCCTTCTCTGTTGCAAGAGATTACTAATGAGTATTTATTTTTGTTACTCTGTCTCTATAGTTCAACAATAACCTTATGATCTTTTAAAATGTGTATCAAATCATTCTGGTATCCCACTCAAATTTACACTGGAAATAAAATAGTTTCCTTTCTATAGCTTCCAGAAGTCAAAGACATTTTCATATTTTATGTAATCTCAAATATACATTTTCTGTGTGAATAAATGAATAGGGTACTAGATCACTAATAAAATTGATTTGGTGTGAAGTAACAGTCACGAGTGGGGAAACTAGGCTTTAACAGGAAGTCAGATATTGCTGCAAGAGAGGAAATGGTGAGCAGTTTCAAGGATTTTGTGAATGAGAGTGAAGAATTTCTTGTTGAATTGTCTCTAATACCTCAGTGATATATGAGGTAATGTCAGAGACAGAAGGTGTTTTTTAGGATACAACTGAAGAGGTGAGGAAAATATACTTCAGAGAATAAAACAGTTAAATTTCAACCAAAGTAGGATTTATAGCACATGTTTAACACCCATTACAATTTTATAATTATGAATTCAAAGTTAATGTAGTCACCAGTCATATTGTTTTCTCTTGTAACATTTAAAATAAGGCACATAAAATATGTTGGTTATAAGCAGTTTTTCCATGCAGTATGAGAAAAGGCAAGAGGAAATGAAGAGGGTGTTTATGCATTATTACAACTAGTGATCGATGATAAAAGCTGAGCTAAGATGGATAACATGAACACACGAAGGAGGTTAAGGATAGTGAGGACTTGATGGTGCAAATGGACTGAAGCTTTAGCTGTGCGATGGACTACAGTAGTGTGAGTATTACCGCAATAAACACCTGATGCAGAGCTTTCAAAGGTGGGAGCAGCAATCCAGGCAGTGAATGGCTGCAGAATGGTTAGGAAAGCGCCATGGAAAAGCAAGATACAAGATTAATGAATTGAAGAAGAATTACAAGGTTTGACTGCTGAGTAGGAAGGAATCAAAGTGTTCAGGAGCAGAGAACTATAGGGGAAAGTAACCAGGAGTGGGTGGATACAATTAGTATAAAGTTTTGCTTGTTTGCTTCAGGGGAGAATGCAGAAGAAAGATGCATTGAAGTGTTATGGCAATCAAAAATGAGAAGTAGGGGCCGGGGAGATGGCTTAGTGGAATAAGCGCTTCCCTGCTAAGCGCAAAGGCCTGAGTTCAATCCCTGGTTCTGGAGAGAGAGAGAGAGAGAGAGAGAGAGAGAGAGAGAGA
>NDGM011238592.1:3847-31062 GCA_002564305.1 Octomys mimax | reverse complement strand
GAGAGAGAGAGAGAGAGAGAGAGAGAGAGAGAGAGAGAGAGAGAGAGAGAGAGAGAATATGAAATGTTGCAGATAATCTCTTTTTGAGACATGACAAAGAAACACCATCATCCGATGGTCACTGCAGGATGTACACTTATGCCCAGTCATTGCACATACACCTTGAATGTGTGTATACACTCTTTACTTCTTAATTAAGTATTATTTTCAAAATAAACTTAGGACTGTATTCTGCTTGTCCAAGTTTCACCCAGTAAAGGTCAGTGCAGCTGGTCATATTTATGTGGGAAAAAGGCCCCTACAGGCTCGGGATTTTCTCTTTAGCTTTAATTCCTATGTTGAGTATTAAAAAAGAAAAAGTTCTGTGTCTTTCAAGCTAGAAAAATGCATTTTTATTTAGTATTTGATACTTAACTTGCAAAAATAAGAGTTAATGAAGCCATTATTTATTTTCAAAGTGTTGGGTTCATCAGAGTATAGAGCTACCTAGCTATTAAAAAAATAATAGCACAATGCCCAACACTTTGTATATGCTGTGTTATTGTGGAGAGGCTCTTTAACATGTTTTATTCTGAAATTTTAACCTGTAATGTAAACTGGATTAAAGGATCCTTAAGAATCTACCTACATCTACAATACTATTTCTTTATATTCTCCTGTTTACCACATTGTTTTCTATATTTACTATTTCCAATTATTTTGGAATTCTATTTGCTATTTGCTAAAAATGAACTTTAAATAACAGATCCATGTGATTTTCTTGTATTTCCCGAAAGACAAAATTGGTGGAAATACAGTAATCTGTACAGATAGCCATGGTTAACCATGCAAATGGAACCTAGTTAGCATCAGCAACAATAATTCAAATATCAGATCATAAAGAAGTCATTTATGTTTGGATTTAGACCACCTTGTGGCTTTATATGAAAATGCTCCTTCTGACTTACATAATTCACCAATCACAGTGTGCTCTTTTTAGGTAATGAAGAGTTGGGAGCCATGAGGATGACAAGTTCTAGACTTATAACAGAAGGAGGAAGACCAGGCTATGTTCTCCAAATAGCAAAAAATGAATAATAGTCAACAGCTATAGAAGTAGGAATCAGCAGCTGAATTCACTGAATAATAGAATCTAATCAAATTAACTTGACGGTATGTGGCCTTACCCAACTTAATGACCAACTGTCAATTCCTAGCGCAGTGCCGGGAACCCAAAAACCCAGTATTTATTGATTTCTTCTCTTGATTGTTAATAAAACTTCTTTTATCTGCCCATAATTTATGTGAAGGTCATTTCTTTTTCAAAAGGAATACAAAATGGTAAAAAAAAATAGAAATGATACAAAAAAAAGTAATAGGAATTTGACAATATTTGTATTGTGTAATATTGTGTTCAAATTAGTTGTTTAGGCCATTTCTGACAATCTTCCCTACTGATTTGAAATCTTTGAATAACAAAGAACTCATATATACCAAAGGATAAATGTGTTGAAGTCTAGTGCTAAGCAGAGCTTTATACAATTACTAGAATGGTTTGCCTTCTGATAAAAAGCCTTTTAAGGAATGTGTGCACTCAGAGTTATCTCTATGCCTATTTATTTAGAGGATATGAAGTTAATTTCTCCTTTAGGTAGTGACATAAAACTATACGCTACCATGAAAATGACTATGCTATGAGACCAGTCTTAAAATGGACAGTTTCCGATAATACAATATGCTTTAACAAATGGGATTTTAACAATCTCCAGGTATTTTTCCTGCTGCGTGAAATCTGCTGTGTTAAATCTCTTTGTTCAGCTCAGACAGGTCATTTGTCAAATTCCTCCTCATTATTAAAAATATATTCAATGGTATTTAATGAGTACATATGGATTCAGAAATGATCACAAATCAAAATTTGAAAAGTCATATTTTTATCTGTACTCTCCAAGGCTATGAATATGTAGCAGGCCCTTAATGTGGATGATTCTTAATGCTCAAACAGGATCTGATCCTTACAATATTCAAGGTTTTCACAGCTCTCACTCCCTCTCTCACTCCCAGACAAGAAAATTACAAAATCCAAAGTGATTGTGTCAGTATTAAGGAAAGAAACTCCAAAAAGGAGGCTTGCGGCCTCAAACTGAAACCCAAATCAACTCCTCTTCCCTTTGATGCCTTTTAAATTAATGTTGCTAATTCTTCCTTTTATGCAGGAGCTAGAGTTTATGCTGGCTTTGCAAATAAATGTGCTATGCAAGTACTATTAGTATTATCAATAATGATTGTTTGAATGAGTACGATTGCAAACTTGGAATCACATTTTGAAGGCTTGCTTCTCGTCTTTGGATGGGCACATCTCAAAATTAGTGGGTGAGGAAATGTCCTTTGCAATCTCATGCACTGAGAGAGAGGCTTCCTAGCTGCTATGTAAAGTACAAACACTGAGGTTAATAATGTTTGAGATTTCCTACGGCAGTACATCACAGGACTAAGAAAGACAGGAATCTGTGGAAGCCTCATATCTGTGGGCCAGGTTCTGATCCAAGAATGTTTCAAAATGTACCTCTCATAAGGACAAAGATCTTATAGGCATGTGAGTCCTGCTGCCTTCTAAAATTAAGCACACAGGGTTGGCAAAATAGCTCAGTGGACTAAACGTCTGCTTAGGCAGGGACCAGGGTTCAATCCCCGGCACCACATGTGCTGCAGGCCCTGCCCCTGGGTGCGCTGAGATGGTGACTGAGTCTGGGTGTGGTGCAATGCACTGGTAATCCCAATGCTGGGGAGGCTGAGAATGGGAGGATCACCATGAGTCTGAGCTGCATAGTGAGACTATACCAAACACATAAATAATAATGAAGTATAGTTGTAGGAGAGGAATAATCATTATCTATATATCTATATAAATATCTATATCTGTTTACATATTAGGTTAAATTGATATATATATAATATGATGTTAATGATAATAATATAATACAATAATCATGATATATATCATGATAATATTTTATATATAAAGGATGTATCATAGAATATACTACATATATATATATATATATATATATATATATATATATATATCAGTAAGCCACTGATCAGAGAACTAGACTGGGTCAGATCTTTTAGAACAGAGGCGCAAGCTCAGAAGGAAGCACAGTACTCTGCATCCACCCAGTGCTTGTGCATCCTCACTGACCAAGGGGCAGGCCAGGTGCCTGACCGCAGGATGCCACTACAGCCCATAGATGGCCATGGAGAGGCTGTAACACAAGAGAAAGAAGCACAGTGGGTCCAGGCCAGGGATTTAGCAGGTCCAGACAGCTGTCTCTCAAGTTATTTCTTTGCAATCTTTTGCGGATGGCAACTGAAGGCAGATTCAACCCAAGGCTCTCCACTGAGCTGCTTGCGGTCCCTGCTTAGTTGAGGCAGCATGGCAGGCTTCTCCCAGCTCTATGAACTCTGTTGCTAAAGACCCTGTCAATACCAGGGACACAGTGGGCTTATTCAGTTGGTGTCATCTCTGACTCGTGGGTTTCACAGCAGGCAGCTAACTTCATAATCCTTCCCTGGACTTTTTGTCCCAGCTTTCATCTCTAAGAAGATTATCATCTCGTAATATCTTTCCTCTTTTCTCTACTTACTACAAGGCAGTGTCCAAACGGGATTAGATGTACTCCTTGCCACTGCTTCTTGTAGCCACAGTCACAAACTACAACATAGATCTGACAGATGCTCAACAATTTTGCTTTCTCATTTTGCCTTTTTATTCCTCTCTGAAGCCCAGCAGCTGACGTAGAAACCAATTTATTTCTTTCTCAGACAGACACTGTAGACAGCACATTGGTGGTTAAATGGCTTCCACTCTCCTAAAATAGTTAAGATGCCTGTCTTATTGGGTTACTTCAGCTCCCTGTGATCCCATATCTTGTTTCTAACCAAGGTCACTAAGATTTTAGCATCTGAGTAATGGAGTCTCAGGGGTGCTGGTTTTATTTGAGCAGCATCAGCACATCATCAGTGATAAAAACTTGCAAGTGTTGCCCAATATTTCTCGGGATTCTCAGAGCCCAAGCTAGCATTACAGTACAGCAAGAAAGGCTTTCCCATATGAATGTAGCTTCTCCTCGTAGATCTCCATTTAACAGGAGCATGGTGTGGCTCTCTTCACAGTGGCCTAGTTGCACCAAGCCTAGTGACCTTCAGCTGTCCAGGAATGAAGCTCTTTTTCCTACTCTTCATCATGTTAGGGAAAAAGATTTGAAGAGTTTTTCTGCATTGTTTGTACACACGCCACCCTAACATTAGGGTTTTCTCCATCACCTCTATCTCTAAGCCCTCTTTTTAAATTTTGATTTGTCTGTCCCTCCTTTCTTTCCCTTTTTGTTACAGAGCAGCAAGAAGACAATCTTTCAGCAATACCCTCTACTCAGATCTGTTTTCTGCTTCACCAAAAAAGAAAGTTGCAGCTTGACCACAAACAAAACACTACACAGTGAATGCCTACCCCTGAGCCCTGTTCTCATTGTTTCATGTTTTCTCCTACTACAAATATTAAAGCAAAATTAAGGAGGAGTAGGGATTTTGAGCATGGCTTTTGCTGCTTGTAGGAGAAAGGATGAACCATGCCTTCACATAAAATGGTACAGCAAGCCTGAGCCTTGTACTCAGCAACAGAAAGCAGAATAGCAAGCAAGAAAGAGCAATATGAAAGAGCAAAGGGCTGCATCAGCCGGTAGCACAGGAAGGAAGTGGCAAGAATCTCAGGATCTACGTTTGTCACCTGCTGGGTAGTCACACTTAGTCTCTGTTCAACTCATTAAGGTGATTCTAATGAAGGGCCTGACTTTTGCTTATTCCTTGTCTAGATAACCTGCCAATTTTTCATTTCCTTCACCTTTCACGAGTTTGGACTCTAAGATACCTTTTGAACACCACTTCTCTGCTTAATAAGCTTTAATAGTTCCTCATTGCCTATAAGGTAAAATTACATGTGCAATTAACTATAATACAGTAAGCTAATAATAGCTAGCATTTATTGAGTCTCTTTTAAGCGCACTGTACTGGGTACATTAAATGCACAATACCTAGATTTCGTAACTACTCTGCAGGGTAAATGTTGTTATTCCCATTATACAGATGGAGAACTGGAGGCTTTAAGAGGTGAGAGGCTCACTCAGCCAAAGCACTAACAAAAGATGGAGCCAGGATTGCAAAGCAGATTCTTCGATTTCAAAGTTCTTACATACATTCATCAGTTTGTTCATTTACTTAATTGACATTATGGGTACATTTGTCACTGTCAAAATATTATGAGGCAAAAGTGAGCACATTATTTGAAAAATGATGGTATTTCGTTAAAAAACGTTGGTATTTGAAAAATGAATATAATTGTGCCAAGTAGGGGAAGTGTGAGTTGTATAGGATGTGAGGTTGTTTTTGGAAGTTGTCTTTTTTAGCGTGATAAACACTAAGAAAAAAGAAATAATCAAAGTGAAACATTCTGCCATCACAGATAGGAACCAGAAACTACGCCCTATGAGAAATGTTCCTTTCTTTGATTCAGTCCAACCCTACTGACAAAAAACAAAAAAAATTGTGTGATTCACTTTAATTTCCTTTTGAAAAAAGAATGCTGACTTGAGAGGGGTGGGGATGCATATTTTATTTTAGAAATCTAGAGCCTTACACAATGGTACTTTGTAAGATAGTGAGTATGGACTCTAGGGAGGGGCACACATCTGGGGAGTTAGCAAAGCTGTTGCCTGAATCTTCTTTTCACCAAACTCTTCTGGTTAGTGAAGCATACTAAATATTTGGGATGAACACTGTTGTAAGGAAAAAAGACCCTTAGGGAAGTTCCATGGGCTAAGACTTCTCTTGTCATCTAGGAGCTCCTCGTATCATCTGAGTGGCTAGCTCACACTCCCCCAGAGCCACTTCCACTGTCCTCATGCATGCAGTGCCCTTGAAGCACGACCTGCCTCTGGAGGTCAGCTCCTCACATGTGGAGCGGGAAGTGGAGAAATGATTTCCACTTTGTGTCCTCCTTTGCAGATTCAGTGACTGATGCGTCAGTCTAAACCCAACATATGTGAGCAAAAAAACCCCAGCAGGCTGGCTCAGATACAACCCATCTACCTGCATCCCACTGGAATCTAAAACAAACAGTTGACTCAGACCTGAAATACATACACATTATCCTGTCAAATTCTGTTCTTTCTAACTCAATCTCTCCTGATGACAGCAGTCTTTACTCTCTTTGCTTTGTCTGCTGCCATTCTTCCCAGAACTTACGAGAAATAAAGATGTGCTGTATTTCCCCAGAACTCAGGTTATTCTAAACATGAAATTACTGTGGTTTTCTCCTCTTGCTCCCCTTACATATCTGATCCCAGAACATATGAAAATATCTCATGTGACCTAGGGATAATTCATCTCCATGCACTGAGCTGTCAGGTATATCCCACCTTTCATGCTGAGTCCTGTTCCAAACTTCTTCTGTCATACAGGATTGATCCTGGATAATTTTTATTCATCTTATTAGGAGAGTATTCTCCTAGAAATTCAGAAGGTCTTGAATAATCCAGAGCCTCTGACTGTGATATCTGAGAGAAATGGCTATGGAAAGAAGCAGCTGTCCTTCTCAGAGCTTAGAACATGGATTGAATCTAGTCCTTGTGTATTCCCAGTGGGACTAGAAGGCTTACACCCTGGGCTCCTTAGAGCCTCAGCTGGATCTCATAACTGCTGAAGCTGTTGGGGCGGCATCCACTACCAATAGCAAGTAAGATGGGCTTATTTATCTCCTTTGGAGAAAAACAAAACAAAAAAAAAAGAAACAGTTTGACCACAACAAATAATGAATACCGTAGAATCCTCGGGCTGAAAGTACAGAGGCCAACAGTGAGGGGTACATCATGAAAACGAACCTATGACTTAGAACTGGGATCACAGTCATTTGCCTCCCCACTGCAGCTTTAGCAAGAACCTTCTGCCTGTTATGTTACCGAAGGGACTTCACAGAAGGAAGGCAGGAGGTCTCAGGTATCCCTTCGAGTCAAATTTAGCTCGCCGCTGCTATCTCAGGAAAGCCATTTCCTCCCTCCATTTGTAACTGTATTTTGCCTCCTATGAAATGGAGATAATAACACTTACCTTCTGCAGCCCACTAGGGTGTTATGAGGATTAATTAAAGTTCTTTGAAGATGACAAGGCCTGAGCTCAATTATTATTGTGCTAAGCAAACGGCCTGTTTTAATACCAAGGGTTTCCTGGAAGGTCAGGCAAGCTCTCTTAAGCATAACCTTCCCTTCCCTTTCCCCCATATTGCTTTCTGCCAGCCCCAGTGTGCAGAGGACTAGAAGGCTTCTCTGGAAAATACACCTTCTCCATGGGATTGAACTGCATAAATAATTGAAAAGCGGCGATATGCCTGAAGACTGTAGAACAGCTTCTCATTACTTGGCTCCTCAGCATCCTCCTCAGAGCCGTGACTCAAAGCTTTGTATGTTTTCTTGAGGTAAACACTACAGAGGCTAGTGTTAATTAATTCTTGGCTTATGCAGAGCATTTTGCCTACTTTAAAATATTCTACAAAGATGTACAAGTGATTATTGTTAAACATAATACATATGTAATGGGTCTAGGTATAAACACATTTTTCCTAAGTACAGTGGGAAGGAAACAATGGTAAAAATTCACCTTCTTTTTTTTTTTTTTTTAATGCATATAGGACCGGGTCAACAGGGTCTCACTACATAGATCGGACTCAGCGATTCTCCAGTTTTCAGCCTCCTAAATGCTGGGATTACAGGCACTGCGCCACCACACCACGCCCAGGCTCATTCGTGGTCTCAATCTGCCCCGGGGGCAGATTCGGCACAGCACGCTGGGGATCGAACCCTGGCCCCTGCGCTCTGCCTAATCAGACTCTTTCATCCGCGGAGTTATCAGGCCGGCCCCTAAAAATTCACTTTCAGATTTACAGCTTTGAAGGTACTAGAATCAAATAGTTTAAAGTATAATATTTTGAATTTTACAGTCCTCCCGACTTGGGCTCTGGAAGTAATGGAAACCGAAAAGGCAGCTGTTGGGTTTCTAACTGTGGTCCCCTGCAGTCACTTTCCCACCTCTAGGACAAAACACCCGACGCCCACCGTTTTACAAGGGACAGGTTGATTTTGACTCATGATTTAAGAGGGTTCAGTCCACGGCAGGTTGGCTTCAAGGTGGACTAAGAGGAAAACTGCCCACCGCATGATAACCAGGAAGCAGGAGGAGGAGAAAGGAGGCCCTCGTTGGGGCTGTCGGAGAACACGTGCTTTAGGCCACACCCTAAGCGATGTCCCTGGCAACGAGGCCCCACCCGTAAGAGCACATGAGCTGTGGACCCGTCGATGAGCTCATCCGTTGGTGAGTACAGAGCTGCCGTTCCCCAACCAGCACACCAAAGCCTCAGGGCTGAGCATGAGACTTTTGGAGGATATATTCAATCTAAACCACACCCGCCTACCGAGTATAGGTCTTCTCCATTGCCAGCAATATATCCTTGCTTGGTAGAGCATTCTGTTCACTCTCCCATATCATTTCACCCTTTGAGTGTCTCTTTCCTTAAATATGGTGCTCACAATGTGTGCCAAGTACTCTCCCTGCATTCTAATCAGCAGAAAGCACATTGAGATCTTTCACTTTCCGTACTCTAGACAAGAGCAAATCTTACATAGACCATGCATGCTATTGATGACCTACATTATATTTACAATCAATTAAAATTACCGCATCAATTTCACCACCTGTTATATTTTTTTTCCTCCACTAGTGCAATAGATTTTTAAACTATATGCAAGAGTTCACATTGATGGATATTTGTTTAGCATTCTACTCTTCACTTGTTTATCTCAGCTTGATTAAATCATTATCAGCCCCGTCTTTTCCATGCCATCTGCAAACTCACTTTTTTCATCGTATGCAGCAAGGGTGAGTCCTTTGTTTCTTTCACCGCCTTTGCAGATTGTCTCGTTTGCAAAGGAAGACAACTCAGGAAACATAAAAGCGAAGCAGATGCAGAAAGATGAATGCTAATGAATGAATAAAGTGTAGAGATGAAAGAGATAGTAGAAAGACAGCTTAAAATTTCCCAGTTTCTTGCCATAGTGGTCTAAAGATGTCAATAATGAGAACAGGATTTCATTTTTCCAAGATCAGACAAAAGGAGCGTGATTAATATAAAATGGAAAGTGCAAATTTCTGGTTTGATGAATGTTTTCTCTAACTTGTTACAAATTCATTGTGCTTGTGTCGTTTCCCCTTCCTGTTGCCCATCACAAATATTGGGACGACCTCACCTCACTAATTTAGTGCAAGAAGTTTTTTCATAGATCATCCAGGGGAATGATATACTCTATTACCATTCCTGGGAGTTTCTTGTGATGTAGAAGCTATTCTGTTATTTCCTGGGGCTCTCCAAGGTAACATCACCTACTATCACTCAGAAGCCATTACTTACCTGACTATTGAGCTTTCGTTGGCCATTAAACGTTCACCCCTCTACCCTCCTTCAGAAATGAAGCTATAGGGATTGTCTTTCATTTCTATTTTTATTAAAAAATGTTAATGCGTTGCCATTTTACCCTCTTGCATGCAAAGATTACACAAAGAACCAAAGAGCAGCCGAGAACAATCTGAAGTAATCCTTGGAGAAATAAGGCAAGTTATAATTGAATAATCTGCAACCAACAGATATTATCTGGGTTACAATCCTTCTGAGCAAAGCTTCCTGCCAGAACGTGATGGTATAAATAGACACGTGCTCTGGGAAAAAGAAGAAAGAAGCTGAGAGACAGGAGACAGAGTAGACAGCAGAGAGTGTCTTGTAAAAATCCAAAGCTTTAAAAAATTAAAGCTGTAGTAGCACAAAGATTGCCTTTTGAATTGTACAAGTGAGATTCTGCTCTCTGAAATCCAGTTTAGGTTAATGGCCTGAGGAGAGTCTTGGCTTCTTCCTCCCACAAATGTATAAATTAAGTTTGAGCGGTGCTTGCTAGGGGCTTTCCACATGTCTCAGCATAAAAGGCATGATGCCATTTGTTTCTCCTTAGATCAACAATAAGAAATTCACAGTACAATTTAAAACCTATTTGCCATAATAATTGTTAGCAGTAAAAATAATATGGACTGTATTAAAATACTCCAAACTTATAAGATCAGATTATAGCTCAGACTTTCCCTTCTTCTTTGCTTGATTGTGTACTCAAAGAAAATGGTACCGTTGCCACAAGGTTTCCTCAGAATAATATGACAGTCTGAAGATAGATAAGCTACTTGGACTGATTTCACTGCTATGAGTCCCCACTCCTCCTTCCTCCCTCTTCATCTCTGGTATACAAATAGTGACTTCACCACTAAATATCTCACAGCTGCTAATGTCTGCTGTCATTAACCTCTAGGTGACATTTTCATTTCCTATTTAGAGACCTAGAGTGCATTCTTTTGGCAGTTGGAGTCTGATTAGATATGTGCAGCAGGCACGGGGGTAAGGGTGCAGATGGCCTATCTTGGGTACATCTTTGGTTTATTTAGCTAGTTTGGAACTCTCAGGGACTTTGCCTGAGAAGCAGAACCATAATAAAATTTTATGGACACAGGTCTTTGCCTTTTTTCCCCTCAAGATTTGTTTATTCTATTTTAGGGATTTTTTAGAAAGCTATTCATCTCTTAGAAAGGTGAAAAGTGAGTTAGAAATGTAGAGATTGGAGGGAGTAAAAAGGAAAAGTTATGGGTCCAGTGAGATAGCTCAGTGGACTAAAGCACCTGCTTAGGCAAGCTTAGGCAAGGGCAGGGATCACAGTTTGATCCCTAGCACCACATGCTGTGCCAGTCCTGCCCCCAGGGTGGGCTGAGATGGTCAGTGTCTGGGCATGGTTGCACATGCCTGTAATCCCAGCTCTGGGGAGACTAACAGCAGGAGGATCACCATAAGTCTGAGCTGCATAGTGAGACCCTGTAACAAATAAATACATTTTTTTAAAAAAAGGAAAAGTTAGTGGGACAGAGTATAAAATTTGTGTGTCATAAAGACAGACTACAAGGTATGGGACTGGTTCTCTCACTTGGTGTATGGGAAGTACTCCTTAAGAGTACGTAGTGGTACAATAGCAAATCCCACTAGCCTGCATAGTAAAATCAAAACACACAAAACAAAAAGGAATTTGAAAGATGAGTAAATCCATGTTTCCCTGGAAATTAACGGACATTATTAGCTGTCTATAAGCTCTTCCTTACCATTTTCTAATTTACCTGTCTTATCCAATAAAAACATAGATAGACTTCATATTTTTAAGGAATACTATCCTGGTCATGGGGGACTTGCTTGAGTCAACATGACATTGAAACAAGCTAGAATGGAAAGCAGAGCTTGTGCTGAAGTTTGTAACCAGGTGATGCCAGGAGACGGGGTGGGGTTAGAGAAGATGGGTCCAAGCAACTGTGGCTTTGTAGATAGAAATGGAAAATCTGAATCAGTGTTGGTGGACCTCTGCTCCCATAGGTCAGCTGTTGTCATTACAAACTACTCAGCAGCAATAAATCTTGACTTCAAATTTACCTTGGCTAGGATGAAAGTATTTCAATTTCCAATTTGAAGAATTGAAAACTGAGAGACATTTTTCGTAGCCTCTATATTCGTATAATAAAACAGAAGGAAGTGATTGACCAGCGAAACTGTAGTAACAAGCTGATCCCCAAATTTTATGTTAGGCTTTCTTTTCAACTCAAGTGTCTTTCTGGAGAAATTGAATTAAATTTTCTTAGGATGGTATAAATCTAGCGAGGTGATGTGTAAAACTTTACTTTCTTCCTTTCTTGATTGTAGTGAGTATACGCTGGAGTAGGAACCCATCACTATGTGTATATATATATATATATATATATATATATATATATATATATATTCAGTCTGTGTAACATCAAGGCTGATGAACAAGGATATCCTTGCTAACAATTTGTCATACAAAGGGTTAGACATATCATTCTGTTTACTAAAATAGAGAGAATTAGTATCCCCAAATCTCTATATGAAGAAAAAACATTTTTGTTCTCTCAACTAGAAGTTTGGGGGAAGTTTTGTTATCTATCTATCTATCTATCTATCTATCTATCTATCTATCTATCTGAGTATGTATTTTCAGTACATGATGTTTACATTCTTTCTATGAAGTGGGTACATGTCATGAGTTGTCTCAGTTCCTTCCTCCTGCTTCACTCCCTACTTCCCTTTCCCTGCTTCCTAATATCTATCTTTTATTTTCTTCTTTAGTTATAATTTGAGTTACTCACATACAGTAAACGATGTAATATCTGAGCTTGCATCCCTGATTCATTTCACTTAACATTATGGTCTCAAGGTGAACCCACTTTTGTACGACTAAGTCAACTCTCTCTTCCTTCCTGGCAGAGCAGGACTCTACTGTGTATAAATATCATTTTTTGTTCATCCATTTTTAAGAAAGAATTTTTTTTTAAATGACAGTTCACCATAATTGGAGTTAGGCTTTGAAAACTTCCAACTATAACTTAGACAAAGAAGAAAACAAAACTTAAACTAATAGAAGGCAAGATACCTCAACCTCCCTTCAAATTTCGGGTGTTTCTGTAAGTGGTCCTTTCTTACTCTGAGATTTCATGCCTCCTAGAAACAAGAAAAATTAAAATCATTTTTTAGGATAACAAAATAAACCCAGTAATGGACTCAGAAGGCTTTCCTTCCAGTATTTACATGTGATCAAATATGATTTGAATGATTACCATCAGTTCGGGAGGTGTGAAGACCAGGAGCTCTCCAGTCTGTAATATCTTAGATGGTTGCCCTGGCAACCTTCCCAAGCATCCCTCAGTAGGCCCTACTCTATCTGCTTGGAATGCTCCAGGTGTTTTCCCTTGTCCTGGCTCTGATTTTTGTATCTAGTAAATTCCTGTTGTTCCATTAATGACTTTGGGAAAAGTTCTCTGAAAACCTCCATTTTCTCAGAAACATCAATGTCTCCTGTCTATGTGTCTGCAAATCATGCCACTTACTCCATTCTTTGGTGATTTTTATCTAGCCCTTTGCTTTACAAATACAGCTAAGTACCTACGGTACACTGAATGATGTGCCGGTCTCTGAGTTATGACAGCACATGAGATAGGTAAAGTCTAAGAACTCAGGGAGCCCTCACTGTAAGAGAAAAAAGAGACATAGAATTTATCTGAATCTGCTTACAAGGTGCCTTTTATATTAGCAGTACATGATATATATTGATCAGACTGAGTCCAAGTATGAGTACAGGGCCAGGTTGCCTGGATTTCCTGGCTTCCCGTGATGCTTTGCCCTGGAGATACACGGCCTTCCGAAGTGTCTCACCTGTGTTCTCAAGTCATTTCTTTCTAGGCTGAGCACATTTTTCAATTTGCTCTGTTTATGAACCATGACCCTTGTTTTCAGTGCCTGTTTTTGTTTTGAAACAATTTGCTTAGAGCTGTTCTGCGTGTGTTCTGTAGCCCAGGGGAGCTGTCCACATGCTAGTCCACTCTACATTCAGAGGGGCGTGAGCTACTGCTGGTGTTGCCTCCACTGCCTTCTGGAAATGCTGATCTCTCTATGGGCTGCTGTGCATACTGGTACCAGCATCTCAAAGGCTGGATTGCAGTTCCTACGGGGTTATAAGGAACAAAATAGGAATGGCCGGACTGTAGAAATGATTCCCTGCTGAGCCTCTGTCCTGCTGGGGCTATTTGGTGGCCACTCCTGGGGCTTCCCCAGAGCTCACTGTTGCTGCCATATGAAGCCAGCATTGTTCCTTTCATTTTTCAAATTTGCTAACAAATTTCTTTCCTTTATGCTTTGCCTTCACAGAGACTCCTCAGTAGATTTTCTTTGGCCTGAGATCTATACTTCTCATATGTACAACTTATTATTTTATACATGCATATATGTTGGAAGGACAGTTGATTTGGGTGGAACTTAACAAAAGCCACCATATTGGGATCTGAAATATTTTATCAGTGTAACCTTCTGTTTGACATAAGTTTATCTATTCTACTAAGCTCATATCCCCTCAATGGACTTTCACAAAGAGAAAAAGTCTAGTAAGGATTAGTAAGGAGCAACAACTTCACCAAGCATTTGTTTGAGTCTAAAATTAGACACAGTTATGAATGTCCCAGGAAGAAATATCATAACTCCCAAATCAATGGATGCAGACAGCTAATATATGGGACTGGCATAGGAGGAATCATTATGTTGCACATGGCAACTTCTCCCTATCTAGACAGTTCACTACACAATTTATAGGCAGGGAATACATTAGGTGTTGTAATGATTTGTAATTCTTCCCTGGGAATTACTCATGACATAGAGTTTACAGTTTTTCTTAATGGACCAGGCTTTTAATTTGTTTTGTCTTTTTTCAAAAAGAACAGATCTTTGTGATATGTACCAGTTGTCTGGTTTATCATTTAGGCGCTGAATTCTTGATCATTTAAGTGAAAGCAGTAGACAATTCAGAAATTCTCATTCAATTTCAGAGCTGTGTCACTATTATGTAATGTGAGCCTATAATTTAATCTATAGCATATATATTAGTAATTATAATTCTTGACTCTATAAATTAAAGTAATTGGAGAAGCCAATGGGGGGAAGAGAGAGAGAGAGAGAAAGAGAGAGAGAGAGAGACAGACAGACAGAAAGACAGACAGACAGACAGACAGACAGACAGACAGAGAGACAGAGAGAATTGCTTTGGCCTTATGAGTCCCCAGGTCCATAATCCTTGTTTCTATATGAAAAATCTTGAGAAATGACAGTCTTTCCTATGTTCTCCATGTTTCTGTTTCAGTAAGAAACACCTGGAAAAGAGATTATATATCCTGATTTCTTAGCACAACTAGAAAACAATTCTTTAGGAGATTCATTACTAACCTTTCAGGAAAATGTTTGCACACTTGAAAGAGACAGTACAAAGATGTCTGTGTGCTGGTATTGTTTCTCTGTTAATTTTGGTGAACAAGGTTATGCACTCTATAAAAAGATTCAACATAAAATCTTCATCTCAATTTCTGTACTATTATGAGGTTAAACGGACACCAAATCAAGGATCAATGAAAGAAAAATGGAAACTATCAAGACAAGGGAAAAAATTCCAAGGGTATACTAGTTTCATAAGAAGATTTTTTCCCAAAGAATATTCAGTTAGCCATATTGCCTTCTATAAATATGATACATTGTAGGACACAGCAGTAAATTGTTGTTATTTGCTTGTTACCCATGGTTGGAAAATAATCGAGAAGTGTAAATGCCTTCATTGGGCTACTACCCCAATTTGTAGACAGAGCTTATTTCCTTCAGATAGGCAAAACTGGCCAGCAACGTATTAAAAAAGATTGCATAGTATTAGGCTGCCTGACTACACCTATATAAAGAGAATAATAGATCAACAGACACAGCCATGGAGTATGAACATTCTTATTTGATTTAGTAGTCAGCATGAGTGTGTGTAAAAAGCAATAAAATGCAAGTCTTGGGTAGCTAGAATGTGGGCTATCAGATAGCAAACTATTCAGCCCCATCAAGAAGAACAGCTGATTCTTGTGGCAGATGGATGGCTGCTGCACATCCGGGCCTTCCATGACTTTCATGTGTGGGGACCTGACACTTATGTCCTCCCTCATTCTTGCACCCCTCCAAACCATTATTTCTCTGGAGATTTCATCTGTTATTGATCACACAAGCTATGACTATGTCCCAGAGAGAGAGACAAGTATTTTCAAAGGTTTAAAGTCCTGGATCCAATCCATAGAGTTGGATGACATCAGATCAGTTGATTCATGCAGTCCTATGCAGAATAAAATGAGGTTTTATGCTTTTAAAGCTAGGGCTGCATTTTTCTCATTAAGTTGTGTTTTCTCTTTATTGGCAGGTCTGACTTTGTTTGGTCCCTCTAGGATGCTCTTTATTATCTACCTTTATGATTTTTTAAACTTCATTTAGAAGATTTTTTTTCTTATTTTGTGATCAAATTAACTAGGTAATGCATTATCCTAATGGAAATCTATAACTATTCATCAGAAGCTGCTATAGTTTTATCTTGCATGTCCCCCAGAGGCACATGTGTTTAAGCTGCGATCCCAAAGGCAGTGCTACTGGGATATGGTGGAGGCTTTGAGGGGCTTGCCCTTCATGCAGAAGAGAAACTCGACTCCCACCTGTTTTCCTTTAATCTTCTGTCCATAAGATGAAAACCTCTGATCTATCAAAAGCACATATTAGGATGTGCTTGCTGGTTCTCTACAAGCCCAAGGCTTGCAAGATAGTCTCTCACAGATTGGAACCTCCAAACTGCAAGTTAAAATAAATCTTTCCTAAGATGATGATCTCAGATTCTTTATTGATAAAATGTAAAAAGTGGAGTGACAGAATCTGGGTGGAAGTCCTTATGGTGTTGTAGGCAACTGAATTAAATAAAAAAAATATTATCAGCGGAGGGACAGGGCCAGGACCTCAATAAGACAATATGGAAGACAAGGTGACTTTGCAACTTTGGAAGAACAAACACTCCCCATTGTGGGCCAGATCTCAAGACAAAACAGGAAAAAAAATGTAGTCACATACTTCCCTAGGAATGGATACCGGGGATTGATAGTTTAAGTAGGTATCAATCACCTTGAAAGAGCCCAAATGAGTTACTAACCCATTCCCCAACAGGAAGAGACCCTGTTCCATATTCATGCCCTCTTGCTATGTGATTCACTTCTCCATTTCATTCTGATTTAATCAATTTTACCTGAACAATGATGCTTGTAATCTCATTGGTTGTCTATAATTTTGTCCCACCTCATGCCCACCTAAGCGAGTTCTCATGTTCTCCACCACCTTAGACCCACCTCACCACATGGTTTTACTCTATAAAAGTCCCTGAAAGAGACAGCTTCCTGAGGAACACCCACTCAGGGCCTCCTCCTGTCCCTCTCTTGGACAGCTTTGTTTCCCTCAACAAATATAGTCTGCTCATAAGCTCTGTTCATTAATAAAATTCATTCTTCAGTTTTGGAGAACACGAACTCATCCCACATACCTTTCAGGTCAGGACTTCCATTTTTCCCTATATCATGTGGAGGTCATCCACCTGAGATCATTTTTTCCCTACATCCATAGTACGTGCACCACTCCTAACCCATCAGGCCCCATAACTTCAAGTTCTAAAGCCAGCAAAGACAGTGGGCAGAGCACCTGCATGTATCTGCAAGGGCCTCCCACCTGCAGTGAGGGGTGACAAGGTGACTCTGATGCTCTTCCATTGTATTTGACTTAGAAATCACAAATCAAATGGAGCCAAGCAAAGCAACAACATTATCATATAGATTCCTGAATACATCACCAAACTTTGCTTTATTTGTCCTCATTCTTTTTCACTCCATGGAATCTATTTATATTTTTAGTCTTCTCTCCAGCAAAGCTGTTTTTCTTCAAATTCAGGAAATACATGTTGATTGCTTTCCATCTGTACATTTATGACTTTGGTCACATGAGGAATCTTTTCTCTTTCTCGCGTTTCTTCTAACCTCTCCCAATGGCAAACTGTAGCCACCATGAATGTGTAGTTCATAGAGCCCCTGAGATCTTTCAGTGCCCCCTAAAAGTGGAAATGATTTTAAAATTCTAAAATACTGTTTTCTTTTTGGATTGTCCTGACATTTGTACTAATTAATCAGTAGCCAAGAAAGGTAAAGCTACAAATCAAAGCATGAACCAAAATGATGCAAGCAAACCATATGAATAGTTTTTTAATCACTTTTACATACTTGAAAGAAACACGAAAGGGGAATCTAAGCATGGGAGTCTGTGCCTATATCTCAGCACTTGGGAGGCTGAGGCAGGATTACTGTGAGTTTGAGGACAGCCTGGGCCCCAAAGTGAGTTTAAGGTCAGCCTGAACTTTATAGTAAAGCCCTGTTTAAAAAAGATATAAAAGGGGGTATGTGAGGGAATTTTATCTAAGAATGATCTTGAAGAAAAAATAAAGTCATTATTGTTATTAAGTACAAAACCCAAGCATTCACATTTTTAATATTCTGCATGACAAAATGGAATAAAGCACTTGACAATTCTCTTGGTGGTGTACTTTGGTAAACACAATGTTAGCAGGCATGGCGTGTGCCACTCCCAGGCAGAAGCTTCAGGAAACTGTGTAAAAACAGATAATACTAAGAAACAAACTAAATAAGTTATTAGAATCAATAAAGACATTTAGTAAAATTGTAAATTATAACTGCAAAATGCAATGATGAACTCTCTCTACATTAGCAATGAAATGAACATCCTGAAAATGAAATTAAGATAATTACATTTAAAATAATCATCAAAAAGTACTTAAGTATAAGTTTAATAAAAACATAAGATTTATACTCTGAGACCTACTCAATATAATCCAAAGCAATTAAGGATTCAAATAAATAGAAAAATATCTGGTCTTTGATCAGAAAATATTATCAAGGTGCCATGGATATCCAATGGATTGGCTGATTCAAAACAATGACTTCCAAAATGTTATTTTCTTGCTTGCTTGCTTTCCATTGTGCATTTGATACAGGGTCTCACTATGCAGATTGGACTCATGGTGATCCTCCTGTTTTCAGTCTCCCCAGTGCTGGGATTACATGCGCCACCACACCCAGACTCTTACCAGCTCAGTGTGCCCCGGGGGTGGGGCCAGTGTGGTGCGGGACCAGGGATCGAACCCTGGCCACTGAGCTTACCAAAGCAGGTGCTTAGTCTGCTGAGCTATCTTGCCAGCTCTTCATATGTCTTTTTGAAGAAATAGATCAGCTGATTTTAAAGTTTTTATGCAAATACAAGGCACTCAGAGAAGCCAAAACATTTTTCAAAAGAAAATTGGAGGACTTGCATTTCATGGCTACAAAACCATTGCAAGGCTCCTATAATAAAAAAAACCCTGTGAAAATGACATAAATATGAGCATATTGAGCATTGGAATACAATGAAGAGTCCAAAAATAAGACCTCACATGGTGAATTAATTGAATTAATTGAATTCTGATAATAGCTTCGTGACAATTGTTTGAGTGCGAGAATTGTTTATTTCACCAGTGGTGCCAGGACAACTGGATATCCACATGCAAAGGAAGCGACTTAGGGCACCGTCCTCATACACGGAAAGTAGCTGGAAGGATTCAACCCCAGGAGGAAGAGACAAAAGATCACTTCTGACCTAGTATTAGTCAAGGATCTCTTGCATCTGACTCTAAAACCATTGCAAAGGAAGGAGGGAGGGAGCAAGGGAGGGAGCAAGAGAGGGAACGAGGAAAGGAGGGAGAGAGAATGAATCCTACTGCATCAAAACCAAAGACTATTGGACTGAAACAAAGCCATCAGAAAACGTGAACAGGGAACTTGGATCAAAGGAAAATATTTTAAAAGCATATATCGAATAGAGGATTGTACCCAGAATATAAAATAAATTCATATCATTCCACAATAAAAAGGCAAATGACCTGAGTAAGAAAAAAAATACAGAAAAGCTCTAAATAGGTATTTCTCCAATGAAGATATGATAATAGCCAATAAGCAATCAAAAAATACTCAACATCATTTGTCATTAGGGAAATGCCAATCAAAAATCATGAAATAATATTCATATCCACAGAGTGCTATAATCAAAAGACTGACTCCAACTAGAGCAAGCAAGAACATAAAAAAAACTGGAGTTTATCACTGGAATTATAAAATTTCAGCTGGGCGTGGTGACTCATATCCGTAATCCCAGTACTTCTGAGGCTGAGGCAGGAGGATCCCTGTGCACTCAAGGCCAGCCTGATCTATAGTGAGAAGCCCTTCCTCAAATGTTGTAGTCATTTTGAAAAATAGTTTTGTGCTTGTCCTAAATGTTAAACATCAAGTTTCCATGTTACTCCGCAATTTATTCTTAGGTCTACGACACACATACATGAAAACATAGCTGCAGAAAATTTGGTGTACAGGTTTTTGTGGCAGCATTAGTCATACCAATAAAAGCCTGGAAAAATCAAATGCACACAAACAAAAAATGAATCCATGCAAGGAGTTTTACCTGGCTACGCAAATGGAATGGAGCATTGCTGCGTGCTGCAGAGTGGGTGGGCCTTGAGAGTGTGAGGAGTGGAGGACAGACACAGACTGTCTTCTTGTTTAATTCACGTGAAGCATACAGAAGAAACAAATCTACAGTAACAAATTACTTTAGTGGTTAAAAGAGATCGGGGAGGGAAGGGGGGAGCTAATGCATGTAGGCTCTCCTCTAGAGCAATAAAAGTGCTCTAAAGTTAGATTGTCTTTGCACAACTCTGTCAATATTTTAAAAGTATTGTAGTGCACATTTAAGTGAATGATAGTATGGCATGTGAATTATACCTTATTATTTTCTGGGTTTTTTTTTTTTTTATAGGAACAATATCATTGAAGTTTTTCCAGACAGCTACCAGTTCCTGGAGGTACTAATCCACATGGGCTGCTAACAACTTCCTCAACTCTTATCTCCTCGAGCATCCATATTGATCCTGCACTATTTACCATTTGCGCAGGTGTTCAAGGAATAGTTACTGGATGTTTGTGATATGTTAAATGATATGCTCCATACTGGATTACATGAAGCAGGTAAAACAAATTAAAAATAATAACAAGCCCTATTTTGACTGAATTTATAGTTTACTGGGCAAAATAAATTCATAAAACTCTATAGTCATCACTTCTTTGATTTTTATTCATTGTTTTCCTTTTATTTTTCCTAAATAATATGTCACTAACTACCTAGCTCATACATATCCACGTGATGCCTATATTATTAGCATTTGGTAAGAAACAGAAAGTAAAATATGTTTGCTCACAAGTTGCAAAGGGTCTGAAACATACGCCAATCGACTTCAAAGAAAGTTAGGCAGTTTTTCAAATACTTGCATGTTGAATTCTGTGCTGGAAATCAAGAACTCTGGAGGCCCTCCTTCCACTGCTTCCAAGCAGCCTTTCCCATGGAATGAGTGGTATCCTCTCAGTGACCCGTGTGGAGTGTACACAAGCCACCTTCACGGGGGGCCTGATCACCCTGCTCACAAGAAGTATTCTCTGGGGTGTTACTTCCTCAGAGCTATTTATACTCCATACTCAACAGTAATCAAACAATGACCCTATAAATCTGAGGCTTCCTGCATCATTATGCATACCCCATTCCCTGGGAGAGTCTCCTGGGATTTGTCTCTCTTCATTTCAACTGTAAAACGGTAAAGATTTTGAGCTAATTGAGTTGCATCCTTTGTTGGTGCTGGGCGTTCCAGTAGATTTTCTGATCACTGAGCCTGCTGCCTCAGGGGCAGAACTAAGGAATGCAGAGTCTGATCTAATATGCCAGAGAAAGGCTGCAACATTTGCATTCACAAAATATAAGACGCAATTAGCCAGCAATTTTGTAAGTGTTTTTCAACTTATTATTCTATAAGGGAGGAAGGCAGTGAGGGTGTCTGAGCTGCTGGGGTGGGGCTGAGTAGAGAAGAGGGGGGTGGTTACGAAGGTGCAATTGCACCTGTGGGTGAAGCCTGAGCCATATCAAATGCCTCTGAGGCCCTGTGGCGGTTAGCTGTCTCATTATTCCTGCATCTCTTGGAGTTGCTTTACAGCTTCCTTAGAACTTTCCTCAGAAAAGGAGGGGAGTGTGTCATTTTGAGTTTGGAAGAATGATAAAGCTGACAGCTCAAATCTGAAGTCAACCTGATCATCTCATTAAATAATAGTTTGAAATTTTGCTCCTTAAGTAAAAATACTGTATGGGGTTAGATCTTTTCAGATAAAAGGCATAGTCATTAAGGCAAGGTCAGGAAATTTATTGGACAATCCAGGTGTTGGTAAGTACTAAACGGGACTTATGTTGTGGGACAGCTCCACCCCCACCCCACATGCGATGCACAGGAGCACAAAGCAAATAAATGATTTTCCTCAGGAAGATTTAGAATCCAATAGAAAAGACATTCTTACCAAATAAAACCCAAAATTCTGAAGGGTTTAGACTACTATAAGTTTCCTAGTCTCCTTGATATCTCACTTGAGGAATAATTCCAAGATGACGTTTTTATCTTTGTTGGAACGCATGAAATTTAGACTGGAAATGCCAAGTGATTCCTTCACTGTTACTTGTTCAGCCTATGACACAGCCTAACCTAGGAAGACTTCTAGGTAAAGAATAGCTTGTTCTGTCTGTCTGTTGTTGTTTCTGTAAATATATTTGAGTCATTCCCAACTAGCCAGAGCTGATGAAGTTTGGCCCAGAATACTGAGTCTTGCAATGTTCACTGATTCCCGGCTGTTCTTTCAGGTCCTTGCAGCACAGTAACCTCAGGGAGGTTCACGCTCTCAAATGAATTCTGTTCGATTTCTACTTCTTAACTTCTATGGAAGGCTTTCACCCCCTCCCCATGTAATTTTTAGAATGATCTACACTATACTCTATGAGAGACCAGAAAATGTTTCTTTAGTGTGCCCAGCCTGGATTTAGAAGTTGCACAAATGCTTGTCTTGTGCCAGTCTGTGTTTTTATTCTAGATGAAGAGTAAAGGAGACCATGCCTCCCCCAGGGGCAGGTTGCACGCTGAACTTTCAGCTTGGAAAGAATAAAAATAAAAAGCCCCAAAACACATGCTGCAAAGGTCATGGGAGCGTTTACCTTATTGTACATCATGGGGAAAGCTCACTTTCTTCACTACCATCAAAGATGTTTTTTTATCTTCTTTCTACAAATACAGTTTCTTCTTCCAATATCTGGATTAAATCCAAATAAATTTTGTTTGTTTAAAAATAAAATTCCATCACACAGCATTAGGAGGCAGTGTAAACAGAGGCCATGCTATAGTTCTTTTTATCCTTTTGTTCCACTTAATGGATTCTAGTCAAGCACAAGGAAAGAGTCACCAATCTGATTTGGTGCATGCGCAGTGACCTACCATTTCTATGCTGAGTCAACATCCTTTCGGAGAGGTTAGATGTGAACACGAGTGGATGGGTAGAAGGTTAGAACACTGCGAAACCCCTGTGCAAACACCCAAGAGCAGGCTGTCATTAGAGAAGGGAGGTAAGGACAAGGGTTAGTTAGAGAAAGAGTAGCTGAGAAATGCTAAGACCGAAAAGGCAAAGCACAAGAGTGGCACGCTCTGGGTAAGTAGCTAAAGGGCAAAATTAGGAACAGTCCATCTCTTTGGTTTTCATCTAAAATGTTCCCCCAAAGGTATATGTTCAAAGTAAGCATTTTAGCAGGTGATTGGATCCTGGATTAACCCATGGATGAATTCAGAGCTGCTAGGAGACACAGCCTACTTGGAAGAAGTGCGTCACTAGCTGTGTGCCCTTGAGGGGTACACTCCGGGCTCTGATTCCTCCCTTCTTTCCCTGTTCTCTGGCTTCCCTGTGTCAAGCAGCTTTTCCCTGCCGTGCCGCTGGTCCCTTCTATTTCTGACTTGCAGCCAGCCGGTAAGCTGACCACACCTGGACTGAAAACGGTGAACCCATCAGAGAAAAATAAACCTCTCATCCTTTACATTATGCGTGTCTCGTATTTTGTGCCAACAACAGGAAAGCAACACAGTGCAGTCAGTCATTTTAGAACACAGAATTCTCCTCAGTTAGCACCTGGCACGTTTTGTGTTCATGGGATTGTTGCCCCTCGTAATGCCACGCAGAAGCTGAGAGGCAATGTGGGTCTCAGCTTTGCCTTAAATTCACAAAATAACTGGAGCAAACACAAGGATGTCAGAGTGAGAGACTCTTTTCTGTGTGGCTCATCTGAATTTTCTAATGTTTGTAGACAAAAGGGTGATGAGTGCTCTACTCCTTCCTCCTCCAGGGAAATGTCTCAAAACAGGGACACATTATTTCATATGGGTGATGGAGATCTACAAGTGTTCCATTTGGCAAAACGACATGCATGCTTCAGAGTCTGAGGAAAAGAAAGCCTTTTCTTCTGTCACCCACACAAACAAATGGTCCTCCCCTTGCCCAGTTTTATGTACACACCCATGAATCTACTCAAGGTTCAGGGATGCTCTGGATGCATATGGGATGTGTTTTGCCAAACCTTGACTTATGGAGAAGAAGAGGATTTTGAAAAGAATTGTTAGCTATTGTTTTGTTTTATTTTTTTCTTTTCTTGCATATAAATTATATTTCCTTAACCATATTACTTAGTGAGAAGATTTAGTGTAGACAGTGTGATAATAAATCCCATTTCTTCCTTCCAGAGACCTTGCATGGTTGTGTAACACAATCAAACATTTGATATAAGTTGGAGTTCTGTGATTCAGTAAAAAAAAAAACGTTTAAGTTAAAATTAAGATAAAACTCAGGGTGAAGATTTTAAGACAGCCAAAAAGAAGAGAGAAATGAGTCTCATAATAGCCTTTCAGTAGATGTGTGTCTGAATTCTTTTCCCAATTTGGCATTAAATCATAGTGGCTGTTGACTTTATATTTTGGACTAACCATATCCAGACTATTTTTTTACTTTAAGGATTTGTTTGCAGATGAATAGTTGGAAAGAAAGTCTCTGCGCTGAGCACAAAGAATCCCATGAGTGAGAAAACCACTGGTTCATTGAAAGCCCCAGGTGAGCCAGGTCGAAATAATCAAGAGCACAGCGGGATGTGGGCTCGTAGGGGCCAGAAGCAACTAATGAGGCAGCAAGAGGACAAGAGATGGGCCTCCTGGGCTGGTGGGGAGGGCAAAGGAGGGGAGCTCTTCAGTCATAGAAAAGGAAGAAATTATGGTGCAAAAAGAAAGCCAAGGTAGGGAATTTCTTTGGGAGAAAAATTGCAAATACCAGAATAAAATTATTTGCTGCAGTGTGGCTCAGAAAATCAGGGAAAGAGAAGACACTCGTCAAGTTCAGTTATAAAAACACAAGATCAGAAATAGAAGTTGAAGTGCAAGACCTGTAGACACAGGATGATTTCCCCAGTGTCCCGTGCCCAGCCAAGCAGAGGATGGAGAGAGTCCATCTCGCCATTTAAAAACATTTCATGGAGAATCTGTCTTTCTTTAAATAAGCCAGGCTCATTCTTCTTAATTGCTTAAGCCTCTCCCTCGTGGTGCATGTTCTTAATAGTAACGCCTTGCATCTGGATAGTGCTTTAGCACTTACCAGGCACTTTCCCATACATTATATCAATTATTGCATAAGAAGGAAGAGCATCCCAGTCTCTGAGGAGCTATTTGGGACAACAGTGCTAAAGTTCACAAGCCAAAGCTCCAAGTTCAAGTCCAGAGATCAAGATAGAGTCTATTAGAGAACAAGAGGCATGGGCTAAAATGCAAATGACTTCAGTTCCTTAGAGTGTCTTGGGCGCTGCCAGAGGTGCTCAGAATCTGAACTGAGTCCATAACTACAGTGTTGGATCACCTTTCCCTTTTTCAAAACTACATCTAACCTTATTACATGGACCAAGATGATCGAAAGGGAAAGGAGAATGCAAAGATTGGACCTTTTGTGCCCCCTCAAAGTCCAGGTGTTAAAGGCATGACACCCAGCTTGATGCTCTTGGGGGGTGGAGGAGACTTTAAGGGGCCATGTGGGAGGTCTTGTGCTATTGGGGACACGCCTGCCAAAGGAATCCTTTGGCCCCATCCTCTTTCCCCTTTGTTTTCTGGTCATGATCCAAGTGGTTCTGTTCTGCTGTGTCCTCCCACCAGGAGGCACCACCTCTCTGTAGGTTCAAATCAACAGGGCCAGACCATCATTGGCTGAAACCTTCACAGCCATGACACCTAGGCAGCGATGTGTCATAGCGACAGAAATCTGACAGATACTGTCTGTACAATCCTCTAAAATTTGCTGCTGAAAGAACTGGGACTTAGAAAGTACGTTTAATGTTTTAGTAGTTGGAGGCTAGGTCATTACTTCACTTTGGTGAGCCAAACAGTGGCATATCTGAGTCCTATGCCTATCATTGGTCTCAGCGCCTGAAGATGACTATCTGTGTGTGAAAGATAAATCTGTGACTCAGCAGCTCTGCATGCATGCAGAAATACCTGGGTACCACCAAAATAGTAGGACTAGCAGTGCCTCTGAGCATCATCGGAACAATCAATATAAAATCACATAAACAATCAGCACGGTGCCTAATTCAAAGTAAAGGCTCTTTATTGTTAAGAGGCTAATAATTTGTGAAGTCCAGCAAATTATTTTGCCCTTTTTATCCAACTAGCTGATTCTGTGGCTTGAGTGGTGGATTTTAATCCACTCATGTAAAAGACCAAGTTGTTTTGAATTTTTGCATGAAATTTACGTATGCTACCTAGAGAAATTCAAAGAACAATAACGTGAAAACATTTTGTTGTGTTCTAATGTTATGGACATTTCAAAAAAGGATCACTGGGTATTGAAGGGCTAAGTTTCAGTGGGCATAGAAATCACTTTAAGGGATTGATCACCCATAAATTGCTGCCTGACACCAAAGTTTCTGATACACTGAATCCAACATGGAGACTGAGGGTTTATAGTTTTAATTAATTTTCACGTGAATCCTCTGATGCTAACCCAAGGACCTCCTCAACCCCCTAATACTTAAGACAGAATCTGAGAGGGCTCAGTCCCCGGCTTTAGGGAGCTGTTTTAAAATTCCCTCTGCCTTCTCTTTTGCCATTGGAGCTGAAAACCTCTGACAGGCTATCTTGATTAATGAAAGAAAAATATTTTATTCAATAGCTCAGATAATGGCACAAATTCCTGGCTTCTCAGGGTGTTAGAAAAGTAGTATTTGGTAATAAGGTACTGTATATTTATTGCATAGAAGTAGGGTTGAAAAGATAACTTTAAGATAGAAAGGGGCAGCTGCGTAACATTTACACACTTAGAGAGCACCAATAGGTCAGGAGTAGAGAGATTCATTTATCAACTCACTGGGGAGTTGTAGGTAGATAAACTGTAATTGCTTGCATTTCTATGAGAGCTTAGGGCAACTTTCTTTGTGGAAATTACATTTGTGTTCCCATCTCTACATTTTTGTTGTAGAACTTGATTAAACAATAAAAGCTTATTTCCATCTTCAAGTTTACCCTGTCTGCCATCCACACATACAACTTTTCCTTTTTTTCTCCCAACTATATCACACTTTAGCTCTTGGATAGATTACTTTCTTTTTTTCTCCAAGAAAAATTTAATTTTTTTTTTTTTTT